>JAOUQV010000043.1:11382270-11392908 GCA_028565295.1 Aspidoras spilotus
CCAAGACGAATTGACGCTGTATTGGCCGCAAAAGGAGGCCCTACACCATACTAATAAATTATTGTGGTCTAAAACCACGTGTTTCAGTTTCAATGTCTAACCCCTGTATGTATATATATATATATATATATATATATGGTTATGCATACACATAATACACATATGGTAAATAATGCCTTTTATCGGTAATATTTTTACGTTTTTATTCCAAACACATATCATTTAATTTTTTTGCAGTATGCAACTCACAGTTCTCGCAAGGTTTACATCCACTGACTTAGTCACTCCCTCCCTTACTTAATCAGTAACTCATTCATGGGTAAGTCTGTCACCCGTTCACAGTCACTCACTCAGTCACCCTCTCAGTCATCCAGTCACTCACTCAAGTATAAATTCACCTTATCACGTACTCATTTATTTACACAATTACTCACTCCCTCAATTACTAATTCATTTGACCACTCAATTACACATACACACAAATTTACAACTCAGCACCTCTCTCAAATGCAAATTTACTCAGTAATTCACTTAGTCACACAATCATTTACTTACTTAGTAACAACATTCACACAGACACCCAGTCACTCCCACACAAATAAACTTATTCACACACTCAAATACATATTCACTCAGTCACTCACTTACTCAATCACTTACCGCAGTCGCAAATTCACACATTCACTCACACACACACTCACTCAGCAACATCAGCCAGCCATGTATCACATGTCATTTACAAAGAAATGTAAAAGTCTTTAGAAAACATATAGAATACTTTTCAGAAATATCTGGACAGTATGACAACAACAGCACAGTTATTAATGTTTTTTCTTTAAGAGTGATAGGGCAAGGCACAGACAGAAATACATTCATACTATAGCTAATGTCAAAAACTAGGCACGTTACGCTTAAAACATCAGCTCACATAGTCGTCTGAGCTCCTTTGCTTGGTAAATCAATTATTTCATTTACAGCATATTGTCCATAAAGTACTTTAAATTATTTAGTAACTACTAAAAAAGAGAGTTGAGGCAGAAGATGCAGAGGATTGACTCGCTGTGGCGACCCCTGATAAAGGGAGAGGCAGAAAGAACAAGAAGAAGATCTAAGAAATTTGAGATATACTTAATCTAATGAAGGCTACGATTTTTTACTTGTATTTGGCTTTTCCCTGCCACGTCACCCATATAGGATTGGACAATTTATCATCTCCAGTTCACCTACAATGCATATCTTTGGACTGTGGGAGGAAACCAGAGTACCCAGAGGAAACCCACACAAATGTAGGGAGAACATGCAAACTCCATACAAAAAAATTCCGAAGCTGGGACCTTCCTGCTGTGATGCAACAGTACTACCACTGCGGCACTGTGACCTACACTGACCTGCATTTCAATAAGCAGTTGAGTTGTCTGTGTTTTTGACTGTTAGTCCTCACACATCGCTAAAGAACAGTGAAATCCCATTTCCTTATTAAAATAAACAGTGGACTTTGTACATTACGTATATAAAACTAATAAGAAGCACATAGGTCAGTATGTTGTAAACAACAACGTGTTAAACAAACCACACCAGTTTACCCTAGACACCATTTACTTCAATGCAAATAATGATTTGTAAAACATTAAGCAGAAAAGAAATTACACGAATGAACTCTATTTCTCAATTTTTTCTTCTTTTTCTTTGGGGATTATCGAAAGCCATTATTGTTGCATTGGGACAATAGCTGGTGCCCATCCTGCAACTCAAAATCAAGGGTACGAAAAACCTTAGACAGGGCACTATTTTATCATAGGGTGCACACACACTCACAGTTACACAGCATTCACAAATAAGGGACAATTTAGAGACACTAATTAACATATCATGCATATCTTTGCACCCAGAGGAAATGGGGAGCACATGCAAACTACACACAGAAATTTCCAGAGTCGTCCCACCTCGGTCCTTCCTTCTCTGAGGCAATAGAGTTAACCACTACACCACCATGCCACCCCTACTTCGTATAACTATTCTTACATTCTGCCACTCATACCAGTGCCTATCAGAAATTTATAAAAGCCATCTATCCAATCAACACTACTTTCAATATCTATAATGTTATTTACTGATATATTTTCCAGTCCTAATTTTCTCATTTCTGTGAGCATTTCCAAGTCGAACCTCTTCACAGCAATCCATTACAGGTGACCTACAGTGATTTAAACCTAATGCATCACAACAGCCTGGATATCTCAGTTGGCAGAGCTCACACTGCTGGGAAAAACCAGGAGCGTTAGTAACTTTGGTTCGAATCCCTGGTGCTGCACGGTTGACGAGAAAATGGGATGCTTACTCAGCTTATCCCTATTCCACGGACATTGATGTCAGTAATGTGTGAGCACACGTGCCCGGAGCAGTGAGCAGCCAGATCAGTGCCCGGGGAGCAACTGGGTGTTAGGTGCCTTGCCCAACGGTACTTGTCGGTACTTGTAATCAAATAGGGACCTTCCGGTCGCAAGGCTGGTTCCTTATCACAAGCCTATGGCTGCCCCACTACACTTCACTATGTTAGGCAGTATTAGGCAGTGGCACAAATGTTAATAATGGAGGGAGAAGAGATGTGAACGTTTTCTAGCTGGAAATACAAGCAATATGTTGACGTTACTGTTAGTAACCATTGCTACCACTGCAAAGCTATAACAGTGTATGAAATTAATAATATTAATACACACATCAATCACACACATCTACTTATCTGTTCCCGAAGATGATCATTTGCTACCTTCACTCCTAAAAATGTAACCTTGCTTTGGGAAGTTGAGTTAATTGGTAAAGAGTGTCACCATGTCCCCACATACAGTACCTAAGCAACAATGTGTGACCGTGTGGGCCTTGGAGTGATGTATTGATCTGGCCCCGAGCATTTCCCCATGAGCTCAGTAGCCATTTCTATCTCAACTCTTATCTCCAAAGAGAATACCTGGTGCCCAAATTCAGTACACCTGGGCTTCTGTAACAAATGAATCCCCTCCTCAGTCCAAGGTAATAATCCCTGTGGCACTGTCCGGCACCTTTTACTATTGGAGCTAATTTTGATTTAACCATATCCTATTCCTCTGTATTTTTAGATGAGATGAGAGTTCAGTGTATTGGAACAAGGTGGATGTAATGAATAGAAAGGAAAATATATGACATGATACTTAAATTACATTATGAAATTTAGTGAAGTGTAGCAAGAAAAAAAGGAATCCACTGCTGGTATAGAAAGGACTAAAGGTACAGTAAGGGCTATAAAGAAAAGCAGAGAAAAGACTGTATAAAAATTGCTATAGAAAGGAAGTAAGAATCCATCTGAGGAAAATGGAAAATGTACAGAAAACAAGAGAGAGAGAGAGATGGAGGGAGGGTGACGAAAAAGAGAGACAGAGAGTAAAACAGGACAGCCACTATGGTAGATGCAATCAGGACAGTTATTAATCTCCAGGTTGAAGTGTTGGCAGTAGAGGAAAATGCTGCTCATCAGCGCTGGAATTGCTGTACCTGTGCACCAATGGAGAAATGCCGGTGCGGACGGCTGTCTGCTGCCTCCAACCATCACTCTGAGGACGAGAGGTCAGCAAGAAAACAACCGCTCTGGAGTGTGCAGCCCAAACCTCCGCCATTGTCTCGCAGCCTCATATGAGAAAGTTCTCTCTGTGCCTTTTGTCCTTGTGTCAGCAGGCAGGACATTCTAAATTATTTTGCTCAGCTGCCTCCCTGAACTCTTGCTACGGCACGTCAACACACACTTTATCCGCACACACACAGGCGGAATATGATTGTGTGTGTGTGTGTGTGCACTTTCCTATATTGATGCATGCAGTTATTCCTTTTGTCTGCAGATCTGAAATATTTGTAGAAAAACAGAGAATAGGAGGAAAAATATATATGAGGTTGGGTATTGCTATTTACAAAATGTCTATAAATTATTTAAGTGGAGTATTACCTCTACTATACACAGATTTATCTGCTTATAGACTTATACCTTTGATTATTCCCATAAGACACATTTTATACTACATGGAGTTATGGTACGCATAAAATGCTGGCTGTTTGCACTTTACTTACATCACAGGCTGTAAAGTTATGATCAAGAACAGCATTTATCCAAATGGTTTTTCAACTGATTAACCAGTAGAGCAGTAATGAGCAGAGCTGTGTACATTCTGCATCAGGCTCTAATTTGATAGGAATGTGTTGCCATGGTTGTTCGACCAGCCACCCTCCCCACACCACCCGCCCCCCCAAGCTGAAACTGTCCGTTTCCTCAGGAACAAGGTTAGGAGTTTATGCAGTCACGTGACGTGCTGTTTTTTAACCTTCTGCCTGCAGACTCCTCTGTCATCTCCCATCACTTCATCCGGACTCTTTTCTGCTGTGGTAAAAACATGCTTTATGCAAAAAAAAAAAAAAAAAGCAATGGCCAACATGTGCAGCGTGAAGAAAATAAATTATCTTAATTAACTCTCAGAGTCACTTTAATTGTATTCTATAATCTAAAGGTAATCTTAGACTTAAAGCGAAAGAATACTAATAAACTATATGAACTACTACATTATATTTCTAAAAGTATTCGCTTACCTTCCTTGACCCATATATGAGCTAATCCATAGGGTTTAATATGATATTAGTCCACCTTTTTAGCTGGGACAGCTTCATCTCTTCAGGGAAGGCTGTCCATAAGGTTTAGGAGTGTGTTTATGGGAATTTTTGACCATTCTTCCAGAAGCGCATTTGAGAGGTGACACACCAATGTTGGTAGAGAAGGCCTAATTCATCCTAAAGACGTTATATCAGGTTAAGGTCAGGACTTTATGCAGGCCAGTAAAGTTCATACACACCAGACTTTGTCATCTATGTGTTTATGGACCTTGCTTTGTCCACTGGTCATGTTGGAAGAGGAAGGGGCCTGCTCCAAACTGTTCCCACAAAGTTGGGAGCATGAATTGTCCAAAATGTCTTAGTATGCTGAAGTTTTTATAAACCTGTGGCCATGGAAGTGATTGAAACACCTGATTCTGATAATTGGATTGAGTGAGCAAATACTTTAGGAAGTATAGTGTATGTCATGTTCTGTGTTCTGTGTTGTGGACTGTATTATTGAAGCAGTTGCAGTACTGAATATCATACAGGGTTATCAAATCTTCTGCTTTTGACCTGTCTCACAACCTGATACTCGACCAAACACATCCTAGATTAAATCATGAAAAAAATTAATAAAACCATCTCCCAATAAAGCATATTATCCACCTGAACATGCAAGATAATCTCAGATTTTACACATGATGTATCCAGTCTATTTCTGTTCCTGCTTAGCAAGACATGATACAGTGAAGATACTATAACACAAGTCACATGTATCAGTAGCTGTGAGATGTATTAGACAATTGCATTTAAAAATAAATACACTAAATACATTTTCTAACAAGGGCCTGGGTTCGAGACCTATGCCACTGGTCACTGTGTGATCTTAAGATAGGTAGTTGTTGATGGTTTCTTCACTCTTTGAACTGATATCATGGTAGGGGAACAGATTAAGGAACACCTCCAAGATATTTTGACTATTCATTCATTCATTCATTCATTCATTTTCTATACCCCTTAAATCCTATTTTTGGGTCACGGGAAAGCCTGTGCCCATACCGTAACTCAACGGAGGAACAACACTAGACAGGGTGCCAGTCCATCATAGAGCGCACACACAAACACAAATACACACACAAACACAAAATACACATGCACACACACACATATTCACACACTAACAAGCAATTTAGACAACAATTAACCTATCATGCATGTCTTTGGAATGTGTGAGGAAACCAGATTACGGGAGAAATTCTATGCAAACAAGGGGAGAACATGCAAACTCCTTACAGAAATTTCCTGAGTCGCCCCACCCGGGGATCAAACCAGGGATATTCTTGCTGTGAGGCCACAGCACTATTTACTGTGCTGCACAGTATAGACTATTGAGTTCGTAAAATAACAGGGTATATTTTGAGCTGTTTAATATACAGTTTATTACTCTAGGTGCTGTTGTTAAATGCTGTAGTCTCTGATTTGATCTGTTTGTTATATATTTATGATTTTTCTATTTTTTTTCTAATCACTCATTCTGCAAATTAAATATTAATAATCCAGCTTTGTATCAGGTTTTGGAGTCAGTAACTGGAGGTGTTCTAGCTGCTGCAGCTGCAAGAGAGAACAGACATTTCTAACAAGTTGTAATCTAAATAAGCAAGAGACTGCTCTGCACTGCTGATAGTCTGACACATCTGTATAAATAAAACAAGAGTAATAACATCAGGATCCATTAATAGAGAGAAAGGAATTACTGATAGTGACAAATACACAAGAATGACCCTGCAGCCACTCAGAGTCTAGATATTATACTATGTTAGAGAATAGGTTTAAAGGGAATAAAAGCAACAGCAAGAAGATGATGTGGCAAGAAAGAAGGCTAGGATTGACAGAGGGATAAATAGAGAAAGAAATATAGAGAGAAAGAGAGAGAGAGAGAGGGAGAGAAAGAAAGTGAGAGAAAAATGAAAGGTTTGGTTTCACATTGTATGATGATATGTAGCTGAATCCCTTTATAGTCTCAGGCTAACATCCTAATGGGGACAAGCTCGAAGTGAATAGAGCCCACCGAGGATAAGCTACTAAATCTTGCAATAAAAGCAATGTGATTTACAGTAAATTCCAGCCGGCTGACAGCGACAGAGCTGAAGGCATAAACAGGCCTTTCAGCAAAGCTCCTTCTCTCTCTTCTCTCTGCTGAGAACAACAATCGCACAGCCGGGCTCCTTGGCTCACCGGCAATGACTTTGATAAATAACCAGGAAGTCCCACTGTTGGCTTAAAACTAGAAGTTGTTCAGTTGCAATTCTGCATTTGTCCTCCTTTAATGGGTATGGAAGTGGCTTTAGCTGTAATCTGGCATTGATTGATTAGCTCTTACTGTAGCTCCCACTCGCTCGTCCTCGTTCCACTCACTAGGCATGGCGCTTAGCCACAGCTGGGCTCCTGGCTGTATAAGGGCCCCACACAGCTTATTTACCTGCAATACAAACATAGATAGTTCCACCGGGGCGGATATATGAAGTGGTAGACTTCAGACAAATAAGAAACTAGAAGTAACATGGCTATGTTGGTGCTGAAACCAAGTGGGGGTGTTTAAAATATGTGAATTCATAAAGCCAGAATCAGTTTTGAGAGGGAGCACATTAGATGCTTAATACTCAGCCCACACATAAATGAAGAAGAGATATTAAACCTGTCTAAAGGCATTCCATTTTGGTTCAGTGCCACAGCACAATCATTTCATGATAATGGAAATGAACGCAGCTTGTATTGGCTTTAACTCACTGGAACCGTTTAAACGTAAATCTGTAATACATATTTTGTTTTTTTCATCAGATTGTAAGAGAAATTCTCAGGGAATAGCTCATGCTAACAATAATGGGTTCTGTCCAGGTGCGTAACCTAAATGTGGCGGCATTAAAAAAAAAAATGTATTTCCGAGAACAATGGATATGTGTACCTATGGGGTTTGGGGTTTAATTCTATTTTATTAATAGTAATGAACCAATCTGCATCTTCATATAACTTTACTATCTTCTCAAGCCCTGTGTGGATTCATAAATGGCAAAAACAATTATGAAATGAGCTAATTTATTTATGCATGTTTAGAAATTCTTATTAAACTCTCTATTAAACACCGCATGCCACACTTCATTATTGAGACATCTTACAGTCTCGTAAATGATTGAATTTAAGCAGCACAAAGCAATGGCCATGAAGAAATGATGTTAGTCATAATAAAATAGCGATATTTATTCTGAACGAGGCACCGAAGGTGGGAAGCCCAATTTAGACAGAAAGAGGTATATTGATTCCCGTTTTACCAGCCGATCCATTTTTAATTTAATATTAAATAAGAATGTGGAGACATGGGTGCAACGAGTTGTTTTCAGTTGATCATCAGACATCATTTCGCAAATCATAATGGGTACAGACAGGCTATCTTTTAATCAAGTATTTAAATCAGGCTTTGGTCGTAAGACAATTCGTTTCACGTGCAAAGAATACTTTAGTTATTTTTAACAGGAGGCCTGGCCTTGAAATTCGTGTATGAATTTTAATGGAGACACTTAAATGGTAATTATTCTACTTCGTCTCAAATGCAGGTAACAAATGGAATTCAATCAGTGGCCGTGCATAATGACCATCATTAGGAGAAAGAAAATAATAATGACATCCTATCTGCATTAGAGTCGTATGCTCTCCACTCCCTGATCCCATAGCCATTATTGATCACCATGGAGATAAGCAATTGTCACTTTCCCACAGCATTGAGCACGAATGTTAAATACAGCAGGATATTTTCATGTGTATGTGTGTGTGTGTGTGTGTGTGTGTGTGTTTGCATGCTTAGTCTTACAGTGTTATTATTTCAGAAAAGTGAAATGTTCATTGTGCAGACATTGAAATGTCGACTTACTGTATTTAGCCATTACTCCTCATTTGCTAGCAGCTGCATTTTCTATAGGAAATGAACGCGCAAGCTGGCTGGGAAGATGGAAATTCTTTTAAAGCAAAACATGGAAAATGACCCCATTTCCCACACACACATACATGATGGCTTTCGTTTTTGTGTGGGACTGTTAGCATTTTGCATCCATTTGGCCTCCGATCAAATGCATCTGGGAGAAGCTGATTTTTCCAGATGAGCCGAGTTTGTATTTATTATAAACTAATGACATACACTGCTCGTTGCTCTTTAGCACAAGCCTAAGTGGTTCATTTGAAAAGCAAAACAATAATGATAAGGGGGAGTTGAGTGGGTAATGCATTTGATTTGTAATAAAGGGAGAGAACTTAGAATTAATTCAGGACAGTATGCAGTATGGAACAGTATGCACCATCTCTTTTTATGAGTATTGATTTCTCACTCCGTGTGCATTAATTGTGTCAATTGCCTGTATTGAAGTCAAATGCCATGTCTAAAGGAAATCAGCATGATACATATTTAGGAACAGATTATATAATCACTCAATTTTAGAATTTTCAGTTTGCAAAAGAGCTTAATATTGAGTCATTTTTTCAAGGACTAGAGTAAAGTTCTTATAATTGCAATTTCTTATAGAAAGAGAAGGATTGAATTGAATATCGTCTGGCCTCATGCCACTGAACAGAACACTGCACCTTCTTTCACTCTCTATCTCTCGCAGTCTCTCTCTCTATATCTCTGTCTGCTGCAGACCCTCGGCAGAATGTGTACGAGCCCACCCCAGGTGAGACAGGCTTTGCTGCTTTGATGGATCTGCCATTTCAGACCCGTTCTGCTGGACAGCAGGAGCCAGGGCTTCACCCTTTCCTTCTCCTTCCCCTTTCCTCCTCTCCTTCCCCCGCTCATCTCTTAATCTCAGAAAAAAAAATATATCCTATATCTCGCGGATATACACCCCCAGAGGTGCATGGAAAAGCACACACCAGGAATGCAGACAGGCAGAGCATTATTTATTTAATGGGCTGACAGAGTGTGTGTGTGAGATGGAGAGAATAAGAGAAGGTGAAAACAAACAAACCAACACTGGAGAGGGTGCAGGCATGGAGCCACGCTGAAGAGTTTGGATTAATTAGGCAAAGTGCAGATATTCATTCAGTTTCTGGTCTTGTCTGGTGAAATAATTGCATTAGTAATGACTTGGATTTCTTTATTTGCGAGGACACATATTTTTAGAAAAGCAAGTCAAAAGTTAAATGATCCATATGACCATATTTGTTCAGGTTTGGATATTAAATTACATCTACACACAAACAATTGGTGCCTATTTCCATCATCCCTAGTATGACCATTATGGTTAAACCTCTCAGGTAGCACCTCTACATAAAAGGCATCACTGTAGACCAGAATATGTCAATTTCAGCAGTGCTGGTCAGTGTTCAGCGAGACATGGTACGAGCGTGAAATTTTAAAATGCCAACTAAATCACTATTTTATTTCCTGTCTCTGCCTTGAATACAGATGTGGATTTGTTTCTTCACCAGGGTTGCTCAATTATCACTTTAAATAATCAATTTTCCACATTCTGTAGAGAAGATAGAAAGTTACTCTGCCAATTATGAGTTATAAACTCCAAGCTATACTCCATGTACACAGCAGGGGTTGAGTTCTCGCCCAATCATACCTGGATTGCAAAAATTACAAAAAAAAGAGATTTATAAAAATTTATGAATATGAAGGTATTGTATCTATCTTTTGCAAATGGACACTTCATTCACTGGTCTGTACCTGAATGTGATTATTCCACTATCCTTTGCCCGGCTGCTCTTGCATGACACATGATTTTACAAGATTTTTATAAGAATCATACGTGTTTTTATTTATAAATGTTGCTTTGTAACCAAATGAAGATATAGAGGTAAATGGAAAGTCTTGCTTTCTGTTTTCTCATTAATGTTTATATATATATATATATATATATATATATGCATGTACATAATGAAACACCTGTCATTTTAGCGTGGGAGGTTTCATGGCTAAATTGGACAAGCCTTGTGGCCAATCTTCATTAATTGCACATTGCACCAGTATGAGCAGAGTGT
>JAOUQV010000043.1:11497992-11509101 GCA_028565295.1 Aspidoras spilotus
TACAGTGTTTTTCAACACTAAATATAAGAAAAGATGCATTTGATTATTTAATCATAAACAAGATTTAATCCCTCCTCAGGTAACATAATTATGGTTGCTGATGTCAGTGTTCAACTCAACTCAACTCAACCTGACTGCTCAACCTGCCATTTCTACCATTCGTAAAGTTCATAGGTAAGTTATTCTGAATAAAATCCATGATGTCACCGTTTTCTCCTACATTATGTCTTCATATGTACAAACAAAAGTCAATAAATCACTTCCCAAATATGTTTTTTTGCAGAAATTCTGAAATGTTTTTCCAATATAATATATACATTGGTTAAAATGTTAACAATTCTGTTAATTACTATAATATATATATATATATAATAAAGATAAAATCAATCCATCTATCCGACTATAGAATTATGATATTTATTGAAATATTACAAATTTTCTTTACTAACATCAAAAGTTGTTTAAAAGGTTTTTTGATTTTACGTATATATTATACATATGTAATGCACATGGCATCTCATTTCCAATGATGATGTTGTATAAAACATAAATAAAAACAGAATATGATGATTTTCAAACCCTTTTCAGCTCATTTCAATGTTCCAAACAGGTGTTTTCTGAGCATTCCTCAAATTTCCCTTTCATTTCTTGCCACTGTCCCAACTCTTTTGGAATGTGTTGCAGGCATCAAATTCAAAATTAGTGAATATTTAACAATACAGTTTATTGGTTGAAACATTAACTAACTCCTGTAGTGTATTCAATTGAATATTTGTTGAAAAAGATTAGAAAATCATTTTATTCTCTTTGTGTTTATGTTTTATGTATGTTTTACAACTTGAGTGGAATTGCATATGTATTATTTTATATATAGCCGTTATATATAAGCTGTTAAACAGATATCAGGGTACACTGAGACTGCTGAAAGCTGATACCTGGATAAGCTGCGAGTGGTTCATAAGGCCATTGGTGTCACTTAATATAGACACCATGCTTTCTGGAAAAAAATCCTGTTAACATGAGAAAAATATTAATTAATAACAAAAGCTATTAAGATTAATAAAGACTCTGAAGGAGTGGTCTATATTTTAAAATTTGAGTCATCTCTGTAACTCATTATTTCTTTTAGTGGAGAGGATTAGTCCTCTCTAAGCCGACTGATCAAAGGCAAGTCAAAAAGAGCTTTAAAAACCACATGCCTTTTTAATTCTAGCAAAGCCATTTAAACACATCTCAGCCAATAAGATTTGTCTCTGTTAGTCCAGAGACGCATACACCTTAATGGTCTGATGACTGGCATATCAGCGAAGATATAAACTGCTTATTTTGTGCATTACATGTAAATAAGTTATATTATGTTGCATGTGTACTACTTAAACAATCAGCTATATATTATGCAGCCCATGCTGACATTTTTACCCCAAGACACACCATACAAAAACACAACACCCACCAGAGGTTTCTTGAAGAATTCATATTTGGCATAATTCTTCCTGAAATACAAGCGGCTGTCTGAGTCCATGCCCCAGTTAGACTGCACTTCCAGGACTGATTCATGGTCTTCTATAATTCTTTCTAAAAGCATTGCAAAAAAAGTAAGTTCACAGTGACAAAAATATATAAAATAAACACATACCTACAATATGTATATGTACACCGGCACAAAGACTCCAAAAATCAGCTAATATTAGCATGCAGAATGAATTATTAATTTAATTATTAACAATGTTTTATTATTTTAATAGGCTTCATCAATGAGTAATCTTTCATTATAAGGAGTGCAATGTACAGAGAGTCTGGAGAAGTTGACCGGGTTGACTGCATTATTTCACTTTATCATTAAACAGTATTCGTTTCCCTGAAACCCAAATGAATGATTAATGAATGAATGAAAATACGGTTATTTAGAGCAAGCCATCTGGAAGAGTGAGAATGATGATATTCAGGACTAATTAATTCCCACGGCATAACTGCAATCAAGGCTAGCGAGCCTCATCAAAATGCACCGGCATCCTGGGTGTTTTTCTGGGTATCTGAACTCCTGCTGTGAGGCACAGGGTGTTTCTACTCCTCACTGATCTGTGGACAGTTCAAATCTTCCGCCAGGAGCAGGCTGTGGAATCTCCAAACAGCACTTTATGCATTCGGGATGAGTTGTGACTGTATGTTCTTTTAAAACTTGCAGCAACTATTAAGAGAATTAGGATAATGCCAGACCTAATGTAAGATGGAACTATTGTGCTATAACTAGAGACACATGAATATGTCACCCTGCCTAGCTTCTTCATCACAAGTCTATATGAGCTCAAGCAAGTTAACTGTTGCATAATAGGAAGAATACAAAATGAACTCAGTATGTAAGATTAATATTGTTAACCAACGCAATAAAAAAAAAAAAAAATCAATAACGTGAGTCATGCAAGAATAAATTTCCACATCATTATTCTGAAACCAATTTAACTTTTATTGGCAGAACTTCGACTGCAGAAAAAAATGTTTTAGTCTGAGCTGCGAGCCACAAATGTGCTTCTGTCTTCATCTGACATGAATGCTCATCTTTGTAAGCAAATGATTTGCCACATAATCCACTCTATCCAAAAGAAAATGCTTACTGTTGTCATCAGTTGTGAACAAGAAGGGAAGTACAGGGCTGACACTTCTATGATATTTTCTATTCATTTACACACACACACAAACTTCATGAAAAAAAACATTAACATATTGGGACCAGAGACACCCATATGTCATACATCATGAGTGCCTTAGGACCGTTGGCTGCACAATTGTGCTCTGTGGGAAAAGGATAAGCTGTCTGATCTACCCAATCCTATGTCAGCAGTAAGGGCAATTTAGAGACATGTTTTAGATCTCTGGGAGGAAACTGGTGCACCCTGAAGAAATCCACAGACACAGGTGAAAACATGCTAATTCCAAGCAGGACACTCCACCTTTGAATCTAACCCCAGAAACTTCTTGTTGTGAGTTGGCAGCACTACCCAATAAACCACCATTTTAGCAAAAAATTAATCACTGAACACTGCTCTTCTTTTGGAAAAATCACAAGTATGGCAGCCAAGAAAGGCAAGTGTAACTAAAATAACCACTGGTTACTAGCAATGAAGGCAGACTACCATCTCTGTTGAAAGTATGCCATGAAAAATTAAGGCAGTTTACTACCTGGGTAAATGGTGAGGGCTGCATCAGGAAGGGTATCCGTCGTAAAATATTTGCCAAATAAATGATGCGAATTAATCAATGTTCCTCCATACCGGATTGGTCGCGGCCCGGGTTAACAACGACCGCGACCAGTACTGGTGGCAAACACGGTACTGGCAGAAATTGGGCTACTGTTTGCCGAAGACGACGAGCATGTGAGGAGACCGAGAGAACAGCAACACTGAATTTAAAGACAATGACAAGGCAAGGTAGAGAACTACCTGATATGATGGAGAGAAGAAAGGTGGATATTTTATGTGTGCAGGAGACAAAGTGGAAGGCTTGAAGCATCGGTGCAGGTTTTAAACTGTTTTATCATGGTGTGGATAAGAAGATAAATGGGGTTGGGGTGGTCCTGAAGGAGGACTATGCAAAGAGTGTTATTGAGATGATAAGGGTGTCAGATAGGTTGATGAGTTTGAAGTTAGAAACTAACCAATTGGCTGTGAGTTGGAGGAGAAAGAGATAATATGGTGTAAGCTAGATGAAGTGGTAGAGAGCATTCCCAGAGAGGAAAGACTGGTGATTTGTGCAGATTTCAATGGACATGTTGGTGAAGCAAAGGAGATGAGGAGGTGATAGGCAAGTTTGGTGATAAGGATAGGAACCTAGAAGGACAGCTGAAGGTGGATTTTCAAAGAGGATGGAAATGGCTGTGGTAAACACATATTTCCAAAAGAAGGAGGAGCACAGGGTGACCTACAGGAGTAGGAGCACACAGGTAGACTAGATCCTGTGTAGAAGAGGTTGCTTAAAAAAAATTGGATCCTGTAAGGTAGTGGCAGGGGAGAGTAGCTAGACAACATTGGGTGGTGGTTTTGCAGGATGAATTTGTTGGTTAGGAAAAGGAAAAGGGGAAAAGTGAAGTGAAGAAAGTAAAAGTGAAAGTGATCCATTTTGCCACTATGTTTGCACACAGCGGAATTTGTCCTCCACATTTAACCCATCCATGCAGTAAAACACACATATACACACTGGTGAACTGAGCAAACATGCCCAGAGCGGCGAGCAGCACTGCACAGCGCCCGGGGAGCAACTGGGGGTTATCTGGACAGGTGAAAGACAGCAATAAAACTTAGTGGTGGGACAAGTAAGTGCAGAAGGTTATTCAGAAAAAGAGGTTAGCGAAGAAGAAATGGGACAGAAAGAGGACTGAAGAGAGTAAGCAGGAATATAAAGAGATGCAACATAGGACAAAGAGGGTTAGGGCAGAAGGCCTATGATGTGTTGTACGAGAGGTTAGACAGTAAGGAAGAAGAAAAAGTGTTGTATCGGCTGGCGGGACAGAGAGATCGAGTGGCAAAGGATGTGCAACATGTCAGGATGATCAAGGATAGAAATGTACTGACAGGCGAGGAGAGGGTGAGTGAAAGATGGAAAGAGTATGTTGGAAAGCTAATTAATAAAGAGAACGACAGTAAAAGAAGTGTGGAAGGCGTAGAAATGGTGGAACAGGAGGTAGCAAAGATTGGCAAGGATGAAGTAAGGAAAGCTTTGAAAAGGATGAAGAAGGGAAAAGCAGTCGGACCTGATGACATACCAGTAGAGGTATGGAAATGTATAGGAGAGATGGGAGTGTCGTTTTTGACTAGATTATTTAATGAGATTTTTGAGAATGAAATGATGCCTGAGTAATGAAGGGAAAGTGTACTTGTACCAATTTATAAGAACAAGGGCAGATTTGCAGTAATTATAGGGGAATAAAGTTAATTAGCTATACAAGTTCAGCCTTGTTGTATGGTTTGGAGACAGTGACACTGTCTAAGAGACAGGAAGGAGAGCTTAATATATTGAGGTTCTTGTTAGGATTGACCAGGATGGACAGGATTAGGCATAAGAACATCAGAGGGACAGCACAGGTAGGAAAATTGAGAGACAAAGTTAGAGAAGGCAGACTATGATGGTTTGGACATGTGCAGAGGAGGGACAGTAGATATATTGGTAGGAGGATGTTAGAGATAGAGGCAGGAGGCAAAGAGGAAGACTAAATAGATATATGTATGTGGTCAATGTAAACAGGTTGGTGGTGTGAAAGCACTAGTTGCAGAGGACAGAGTGAGGTGGAAAAGATTGATTCGCGGTAGCAACCCCTGATGAAGAGACAGATCAAAAGCAGAATAAAAACATTTACTGCTAACTCTCTTCTATAAAAGTATAGCCATGACACGAGGGGGGTAGAAGATGTATAATCATTATGATGCCTCATAAATGATTGATGCTTAATGGGAATACAGTGAGGAAAGAAATAAATGAGCTGAATAAGAGTCTGGAAGGAACAGATGGTTGAATTACGCAATGGTGTGAAAAATTGTGTTGAGGACTATTCCTGTATGGAAGGTAGCCTACACCAGCAGAAGCCACAGCCAGTGATTTTAACCACTTCCTGGCCACTGGTGCTGAATATTACTCAGGACTAGAAGAAATGTCATTTAGAAACCCTCTTCCTAGCTAGATCATTCTGTACTTACCACTTACATTTCTTTTTGCCAAACCCTACCTATTCATTATTTCACCCAACATGCATCTGTTCCACCACTTATCCATTATAAACATTCACAGAATTCATTTTTCATCCAAATTCACTTTATTATGACATCTGTTTTGTAATTTTTATAAGTGTCTTGAACATGATCGTTGGGTTCCAGTTACCTGCCCAGTGAGTTCCATAGCAATACTCACTATCAATCTTTTTTTATGTGTCAAATATTCTGCTTAACCATATAATTATTCTATCCAATTCTCCGTCTATAATCAACCATTCCTAATTTTCACTTCAGTTGAAAAAAACCATTAACAAGAGCTCTATCCTGTGTATGTAAATCAAACTATGGCCTGTGATGAACTGACATGCCTGTAAGAGTGTATTTGTGTCTTCTGCATGATGTAAATGCATATTTAAGGCATCATAACACCCCAGATGTTCTTCCGCTGGAGTTTTTGGATATCAAATTGAAGGGAAAATCTCTAAATTTGTGTTTCTCTAAATTTGTCTTCACATATATTCTTATTTCCAATCAATGAAAGTGTCCTTGAACAAGTTAAATTAAAACTGAAGATCAAGGTGGACACTTTCTGTCCCAAGCTAATAAACTCATTCTGATTATTTTCCTCTGTGATAGATATTTACACTCTACATTCTTCTTGCCTTCTTTCTGATTTCTACAAATCCTACACTCCTCACATTTTCATTATGAAGGTTTCAGCCTTCGCACACAAATCAAAAGCTTTTCAGTAGTAAAGCCAAGGTTCTCATGAGTTCTTTAAGAATTTAGGATAAGACCTGCACTCTTGGGGCCTACTTTAAACTTCCATTGTCTGCTTTAATAACTAAAAGCATTAATCCATAAACCCCGTTTATCCATCAGCAGGGCATGAGGGTGGGGTTAAAGTAGGTGTCTGGCTTGGGCAAGATATCTTCCAGAAATGTCTAATGATCAAGCAGTGATTATTGCCTGATATCTTTTCCAGGAAGATTGTGGTTTTCAAAACAAATAATGCAACTACAACTAAGCCTACATGCAAAAATAGAGGCTAATGTAATAAAAAGAGATTTAAAGCACAACATCATGGCTCCCATTTTGTTCAAAATAAGATAAGACCTGTGTATAAAGGACCAATACTTAAAATTCCACAGCATCTGACTTAATTTATAGCTAGACCACAAAGAGGATCTATTTCTTGCAGCAGGTCCTGTTACATTACAGTTATAGCCAAAGGGTGATGGTGCACCAAAGCTAGAATATCAAGCCTCGTAAAACAAAGCATGAAACAGTGATGCCATTATGCTCCATTAAAGCTAAATTAGTTTTCGGGCATTATTATGAGGGCACAGATGGATGCACTTACCAACACCCAGATGAGCAAGGTGCTCAATCAACGTCCAGCTGTGGTCGTCGACGCAGTGGTTCTTCAGAATGAACAGTTGGCAGATATCCCGGGCAGTGATGTCACTGGGGACCTCCACGGCTCGACTGCTGTTGTCTTCACTGTATACTTTGATCACCTTCACAAATGAACCCAGTAATTAGCCAGTGAAAATAGTTCTGTACTGACTGACAATTCATATTAAATCTGATACATAATTACTGAGTACTGATCCAGATAAAGAGTCAAAGAAAGGACAAATATATTAATCTAATACTCAATTATATGTCATTTGTGCAAGGGCAGAGAATTGTGTCATGATTGGTGCTAATTTGACACCAGAAGATACCTCACATCTCATGCCCTCCATAATCAACACCCCACACATTTCGAATGACAGTGAAGCAGTGAGAACCAGGCCAGCAAACTGGGAGCAAATCATGAATGTTCCCTTTCACTTGCTTCACAGTTCCTAGTCTCGCAATTTCCAAAAGGAACAGCAGAAAGAGCAGTGCATATTATCGCCAAACCTAAGTCCTTTCGGTCCAGATTAAGTTTAGAGCCGCTATCAAGGATAGCTCGAATTATCCCTTATAGAGAGAGAGGAGTTTTTTTAGCCTTTTCTGCAAGGCATCAGCCACAAACACACAGAAAACAATGCATGCAGAAAACAAATGAGAAGATCTGTATTTTAGCATAACTTACCCCTGTATTAGACGGCAAGCAGAGCTGTGATTTGAGGCTAGCTCTGCAGTTTAGGTAAGGCTGAGTACACAGCATTGTAAGAGAAATATTTTAGGCGACTCATAGAAACATGCATGTAGTGAGGGAGCAGCAGCTCTCTCCCGATTTATTTTCTCTTGCTGTAAATCTTCTTTTCCCTCTCCTCTGTCTTTTACACTCTCCTCTCTTTCTTTCCCAGCTGTTCTCCTCTCTCCCTCTATCTCTCCCTCTCTCTCGTCTTTTCTCTCTCTGCAGCTGAACTGAAATGAGGTAATTAAGAGAACAGGCTCTGAGCTACAGCACTTCCTGCCTCCCCTGCTGTATGTCACCCTAAACTCTGCCCAATCACCTCCCATCTCTTACTAACTGCAGCCTCCATGGGGTAAGCCCTTCCAACGTCATAACAGGATAATCTCCTCCTACCCCTGATCACCACCAGAGAGAGAGAGAGACAGAGGAGGGGGGGGGTAGGTAGCTGGGAAGAAAAGTCACAAAGCTCACTTCACCTAGCCTTCCCCATGCCTGAGAACAAACTCTTGCCCTGTCTATAACGCTCGGTGTCGGCACTGTAGACATTGCGAACATGTTGCATAAGTGTCATTTTAGTATAGTTAATTACATTTTTGTGTAAAGTTGTGTAAAAGGTGATTAGTGATGGATGGGGGAAGGAAGGTATAAGAAGGAACGTGATCAAGGGAAGTGAGAGGAAATGAGAGGAAATAAAGCAAGGGGAAAAAAGGGCAATATTTATTTATTTATTGTTTGACGTCATCCTTAGCACCAGTGGATATTTTAATAAAAGGAACACGGTCATATTCTTATACAAGTCGCATATCACACGCAAAGTCACATATCAATAAACAAGTTATTGACAATTTAGCATTTCCAATTTACCTAGCGTGAATGTCTTTGGACTGTGGGGAGAAACCAGAGAACCTAGAGAAAAACCCACGCAAACACGGGAAATACATGCAAACTCCTCACAGAAATTCCAAGGTCACCCCATCCAGGGATCAAACCCGGGTCTTCTTGCTGGGAGGCCACAGAACTATCCACTGCGCCAACATGCCGCCCAAGAAGAGCAATATAGCTTATCCAGTCACGGCTAAATTAAAAATATATGAATATTTATGATCATAGTATTTATTAACAGGTCACGTGCACAGTTCGTGCACATGGCAAACACCTAGATGTGCTGTTGCTGCTCTTATATACTTAACTTTTCCAAAAATTCATTTTACTCATCAGCATTGGCAGAGATATAAATGCCAAAGCAATATAAATGCCAATAAAATTAAATTTGCGCATATAAAAGTGTTTGATGGGATAACGCCATACAGGGAATTTTTAAACAGAGCATACATTGTCCTGCAAATCACATAATGCAACAAAATGGCAAAAATGGCAGCAGGAGACATAATGATAGTATTACTGACAATAGACAGATTGTGTAGTCACAGAACATCAAGTTTATTACCAGTGTATATGCAATTACTTTGTTCTCTCCTGGCTTACAGACCTGATGCAAAAAAACTTGTTCAGCATCATTGTAAGTACTATAGAAAGTCTACAATTATCTGAACTCTGGCTGTATTCATCTGTTTTATCATCCTGCTTTTCAACTCATTTCCTGTTAATTTTCTCTCTGTTAACAAGGTTTAATAATCCAATATTTAAAAATTCAATAATAAATACATCAGTGTCTTCAACTCTTCATCAGGGTGCTTCATGGCTGATTTGCCACATATTTCACTGTCACTTGGAGTTCATGAATCATTTCATGTGCATGCTCAGTGTTGTCAAGGATGAACATGGACTGTTTTCGTGCAGCACAAAAATAAATGATGTGATGTAACGCGTTCAAGCCAACACAGCAGTGACTAAAGCTGGAACAAACTCGTACGGGAAGCATTGATGAGACAGTGCAGTCCCAAGTTTTAATTTACTTGGAGCCGAGATCATTTTGGATTCACTATAATTTTGGTGTAGCAGTATTTGTACATTATGTATCTTTGCATGCGTCTTGTCAGATGTTCAAGGCATCATATACTAATAAAACGTAATCTTTGGATAAGAGATGAAGATAACTGTCTCCTGTGTACACAGGAACATTAGCAGTAATGTCTGAAAACTCTGAAAATACATACCTGCTGATATTTAGGATGTGCTACGATACAAAAGCCCTAAAAGACCATGGTGTTATTGCATCATTTTCAATACATTACTACTTAAAGCCATAGACAGAGTCTTACGAATGAGCCTTATTTCTGCATGTATTAGACAGTCATGTATTCAGATAGCTGGCATAACTAGCATTTGAGTCATTATAGTAAAATATATTGTTGTAATATAAGAAATGGATAGGCATTATACAAATTCCCTCTGTGGCAACAAAACAGTGGAAACAGTGTCTCTGAGGTAATGTATGCTTACATGCTCATTTTCACTGTCAGAACCAGCTTCAGGACGACATTAATAACATTGCTGTGGAGAACAATAGTAGCACTGTAACGGTAACATTAGCCTATAAAGGTAGATGCAGATCATTCTTCTCTCATTAGGAGATCATATGCCTCAACGAATAAATGACATTCTATCCATAGAGCATCGCTAGGCATTACTCTACATTTTGTTGCAATGAGCACAAAATGGCTAATATTTCTAAGCCCACAACAGAATTAACACAATCAACAATTGCAAGAGCGCAGGGTGGTGCAGTGGATAGTGCTGGTACCAGAACTAAGATCAAAATGGCCCTGGGTTCGAGCCCGGGTTGTGTCACTGTAACTGCATTTTATCACACATGAGTAGCAGCTAATTTATAATTGTGCTCTAAACAAGAGCAGTGAATGAGAGCCAAACAAGTGCAAATAAGGCTGATCTATTAACAATGTATGGCAGATCAGGAAGAAGAATTTAGCTCTAGTTAATGCTAATGCATGCAACATTGCCATTAAAAAGGTGTTGAAAGTAAATTCATTATATGTTATTACATATAAAGTATATTTCCAAAAATATTTACTCAACTATGAGCTAATCCATAGGGTTCAATATGACATCGGTCCACCCTTTACAGCTCAAAAATTCCCATAAACATACTCCTAAGCCTTGTGAACAGTCTTACCAGAGGAGTTAAGGCTGTTCTAGCCATTCTTCCAGAAATGCATTTGTGAAGTCACACAGTGATGTGGGATAAGAAGGCCTGGATCTCAGTATCCTCTCTAAATCATCTCAAAGATGTTCCATCAGGTTAAGGTCAGGACTCTGGACAAGCCAGTCAAGTTCATCCACACCAGACTCTGCCAT
>JAOUQV010000043.1:11908196-11919866 GCA_028565295.1 Aspidoras spilotus
CAGATCACATTTTATCAACAATTCGTGAAAAAAATACATTTAATTCCAAATGGTTCACAAACATATTCTTTCTACTTTATATTGATGTCATGATACTGGATTATTCTGTTATTACCAAGTTGCATTCATTTCCTGTAAAGTATCTTCATGCGGTCAATATAAAGAATATGGTGTAATGTACATTGTATAGTTAATTTCCGAATTGTCATAATACTCTGCTTTACTGTAATTTAAATGATTAGAATCATCTCCAGATATTTGCTTATCTTTCGATTGTTTGAACTAATGAAGAATTAAATCCACATCCAGATTAAAAAAATAAATCAGTGCATCCAGATGTGCAGAAGTATCCAGATGTTTAAGTTCATACACTTGAAATGGGTAGCATATAAAGAAAATTTGGTTTAGTATGGATGTAAATATTCCCAGTGTCCCCTTACAGTTATAAATGGTTTGAAATGTACATCCAGTTGTTTTTTAATGGTTTATAAACTAGACTAGTTAATCCTGCAATCTGCTGTAGTATCAGTAACTCCAGATCTGCTTGGAGCATAGGCGCAACTGATTTAGCCATTACACCCAGTAGAGTTATAGAATACCTCGGGCTCGTAACAGACTTCCAGTCTTCCGTATTGTCTTTTGCTGTCTGTCTGGACCACATGACTGTATCCCCGACTCAGGAGTGATAGGACAAGGTCTTTCATGTTGACACTAATGGTTTTCTCGGCACCTTTAACAAAAACCTAGAGTTCATAAACTAACAGTGGATGTTTAAGGGTTCTAAGAGTATTATACATTTTACTCACCTGGTGCTGTGTTGTCTCACCTGAGTTTATGTTGCTGAGCTCTTCTCCTGACCAACTGTCTTTTTAGCATTCTGTGAATATATGCTGTAGCCTGTTGAGTATCAGTGAATGGAAATTGCTGCTTTCACATTGTAGCACCGTCATGTTTGACTCCATTTGATTGCCTCTGTTTGCTGTTGCTAGGCTCTCTAAAGCTCTTAAAGACGGGGCTGTTTTCATGTTGCCTTGGAACCAAGAGATTACCTCCCGGTTTGGGCTGCTCTTTTGGGCTACCATGGTTGTACCCGTCCTGAATTTCGAACAAAAGGAAAAAGAAAGCCTGCTAAGTTACAATAATGACCAGTGTTTATTTTCAGGGCTGGATTTCCCACAACTCCCCATTGCTTCCTGTCAGATGGTCCAGATGGGGCACCCCTTAATTGGGGCTTTTGACCGGAGTAGTTTTGTCACTTTTTCGTTTTTTTTTTCTCTCCACATACTGCACATCCCTCTGACAGCTAGTGTTAAAATATCCTCATAAAACAGACAGGAGGTAGACACAGGACCGTGGGCCACTTATTTAAGAGGGAAGTGTGCCAGAAGAAGTAAATCGGAATTCTTTCCGTATAGAGTTTGTGGAGTTTTATTCACGGAAAATAATAATAATGAATGAATGATTGAATAGAATTGAAAATATTTATCTGTATTCAGTTTATCGTAATTATTTAGATGATATTTATCATATACCTTGCTAAAAAAAGCATTTATTTAACTGCACTCTGAGCTTGTTCGAGTGAAACTTAAAATAATATAATAAAATAATATTATAAGCAACGATTGATATCAATTCTCTGCGATTATTTCACATAGCTGTGTGAAAATGTTGGTTTCATGACAAGATGTTGGGAATGTCACTAGGAATCTTACAGTGTACTGCTGAGAGAGATTCTCTCCTCCATGCCGAGGAAGCCCGTGAGCCACAACATTCATGTTAACGTTCTCATTTCCTCCTGCTGCGTATAACCATAGCGAATTATTTTATGGCAATGTGTTTCAAAAATAAACAAAAAGAAAAGCTTACTGAAATGATTAAGGGATGTTATGATCAGTCTGATCACATCTTAACAGTAGCTGCCCACATGTTCCTGAACAGTTTATAGCTAGATAGTAGGAAAGGTCATAGTGCTGTAGATTGTAGAGTACCATTAACACCGGTGACAAATGTTCTAGGACATAATGATATTTCATGCTGTGCATAAACTCAAGCGTTAGGTTTATACTTTAATTTCCGTTAAGGGTATGACGTAATGATCTAACACGTCTGTTTCTGGTTAAAAAAACAGTGATTAACAAACCGGTAGTTGATTTAAAAAAAATAAAAATAAATCATGTCATACTCTGATTATGCCAGATAAGTGATATTAAATATAAAAATATATAAATTTTATATTATTTTGTAACCATGTACATTTCAGTGTGAACAATTTCTACGCTTTATAAACAGAGAATTACTAAATATTTTAAACAAAGATGGATTTCTCTATTATAGTAATATACCATATACCATCATTTTTATTTATTGTAGCCGTTTAAAGTTTGTAATTATGTGTTTTGCATATAAAAACTTTTTTTTTATCATTATTAAAATATTACAGAATACCTTATTATATTATATAAGAATCTTCTTCTTTGTCTTTCGGCGTCTCCCTTCATCAGGGGTCGCCACAGTGATTCAATCATCTTTGAAGAAACTTGCATCATTGATTCGGCCAATGTTTTACGCCGGATTCCCTTCCTGACTCAACCCTCACCATTTACCAGGGCTTAGGACCGGCAATAAAAATACACTGGCTTGTGGTTTACCAAATTATATTATAATATGGTTATTATTATTAAAATATGGTTGACTGTATGAATGAGTCAGTACCCATTAGCGCTCTGAGGGATCGATATACTGACTGAGCATGCCAATCTCGGGCATCCCTGCAATACACTCAATGTTATGCTAGGCCGAACCTGGCATTCACCCTTATCGTTTAAAATAGTGCATTAGAAAACATGCCTCTACACACAGCTCTTGTCGGGGTTGTGATCGCTCTTGGTCTGGAACCTTCTCTTTTATTGCGCCATAAACAGTGACCCTGCCAGAGCATAGCTCAAGTCGGTATCGCTCCCAGACTCATAGGAATACTCAAGCATCCCCACAATGCCGAGGTAGCCATCCCAGGAGAAAGGGTATATTATTAATAAGACTAGCTGTAACTCAGCCTGCTTGCTAACGTCTTAAAGAGTAATACATTCAGGGACTATTTGACTGTACTCATCCCTGAACCCCAAGTTTAGAAGCTAGGTTCAGAGGGAAATAAAGATTTTTTAACACCTCAGCGACCGTTTGGGGGCGCTATCTTACTGGGATAAATGCTCCCTTACTCTGTAACGCGTTATCTGGCCGTTACAGATTACTGAAGGTAATGATGTTTTAAGATATTCATCTTGTACACGTGTTTATTAACTGGGCGATATAAGCACAAAGTTTATTGGCTTTAACCTTTTTTACAAAACTGTCGAAATTCTATCTAACTTCTAATACGTTTGAACGAGCAGAAATTTGCTCAATAATAATAATAATAAATATAAAATAATAATAATATTAATAATAATAATAAATATGTAATTATAATAACAGTAATAATAAATATAATAATAATAATAAATATATAATCAATATATAATAATAACAGTAATAATAATAATAATAAATATATAATTATAATACTAATAAAGACATAATAATTATTATTATTATACATGATTTTAAAGTTTATTCTGCAATATTGCCTTGTGGGATAAAATTTATTCGTTGTTTTAAAATTATTTAACTATTGTTTGAAATGTACTATATAATCTTAATTATTTAATTGTTTTATTCATCACAAAATAAAAATATAAAAACGTGAATAATTATGAAGCAGATTAAAAATCTAATCGTTTTATTCAGTGAAACTGTACATATACAAATGCAATTTTACCAATTTCTGTTTTTAAAAAAATCAAGTAAAAAACAACAAGATTATCTTCATAAATACATATATTCTTTACGAAAGAGTGATTATTTACAAAAAAAACGCAGTTTAAAATGAGCTTGCATAATATTTCCCAGCTGGACATTTGCATGCAGCCTCCAACCCCAAACCTAACGCGCTGTTTGTGCCAAATGAAGGATGCATGATTGTCAGCGGGTGTCTCTGAAAGTCATACAAGTCCACAGAAGACGGGAGAGGAGAATACAGCTGTAAAGCAAAACACTGCCAATATTCGTGGGTAAAAACAAAATCACGATTCCACAGTAATGTGCTCTACATACTAATGGCGCTTACGGCGCGCGAATGTAGGCCTTAAAATGGTGCAGAAATCACGTGTGTAAAATAATATACTGTTACATATATAGGCGAAGTGAATATGGGCTATTTCTTTCACATGAAGAAAACTAATGCGGGTGAGTCGGAAGTTTGGAAAAACGTGTTCTTGCACATTTTTATGAGTGTCCACAGAATTAAAGTTCTCAAAGGAGAAAGAAAAATGGCAGTAAAGCATGTTAGCCTATTTTAACAGCACATGATTCAGTTTTTGTTTGGGCTCGTTTAAAATAAATTGTCTCTGAAATGTAAAAAAAAGAAAAGAAAAACAAAGTGTCGACCAGGTTCGGCAAACCAATTTCCTTAATATTTCAGTCTTGTGTTGCACCCTCGGGGTTACCCGTTTTCATACGGTCGTCTCGCCCTGGTTACTGTTACTGAGTCTTTTGTAAAACCTGCGCCACGACTGCAGAGTTTTCCCGGACCAGATCCAAAAGCCGGACGTGATTCCTACAATCATGGTCATCAGGTACTTAATCATGAACACTGTAAAGTCGGGGGACATGGGCGCAAAGTTACCTGCCGGGCAGGGCACAGCGAACCTCTTGCACGTTTGCATGTGCCACGTTTTCTCCCAGTGTTCGCGGAAAGCCTGCTCGTAGAAATAACAGGCGATCACAATGGTAGCGGGCACAGTGTAAAGCACGCTGAACACCCCAATGCGCACCATTAGCTTCTCCAGCTTCTCGGTCTTGGTGCCGTCGTGTTTCATGATGGTGCGGATGCGAAAAAGCGACACAAAACCTGCTAGGAGAAAAGACGTGCCGATGAAGAGGTAAACGAAGAGGGGCGCTAGCACGAAACCCCGCAGAGACGTTACGCTGTATATGCCCACATAGCACACGCCCGTCAGCAAGTCTCCGTCCACCTGACCCATGGCGAGTATAGTGATGGTCTTGACCGCGGGAACAGCCCATGCTGCTAAATGGAAATACTGCGAGTTGGCTTCTATGGCCTCGTGGCCCCACTTCATGCCGGCTGAGAGAAACCACGTGAGGGAGAGAATAACCCACCAGATGGAGCTCGCCATTCCGAAAAAGTAGAGGATCATAAAGAGGATTGTGCATCCTTCCTTCTTTGTACCCTGCGCCACAGTCTTGTATCCGTCATCATTGAATTTGTCGATGCAGACCACCTTGTCCTCAAGAAAGAAGCCGGCCGCATAGGCCACGGCCACCATGAAGTAGCAACCGGACAGAAAGATGATGGGTCTCTCTGGGTAGCGAAATCGCCGCATGTCTACCAAATAGGTGAGCACAGTGAAGAGGGTACTAACACAGCATAGAATGGACCAGATTCCCACCCAGAGGCGTCCAAACTTCACCTCTTCTTCACGGAAGTACATGAGGCCGTTGGGCTTGGCTGGCTCACATGGCGCACCACAGTCCTTTTCGCCCATGAAGTAGTAGTTGAGGTATGAGGGCACTTTAAGCTGCAGTGGGCAAGTGAACTGCTGAGGGTTTCTACCTGTATTGGGCGGCAGTGTGATCAGTTCGGGCACATACGGTGTTGGGTCGGACGTCGGGCTTCCGGCTTCTGACGTGTTCTGGCCCACACATATCTCGCCCGCGCCGTGTACAGGAAAGTTCTCGCAGCGCAGGCGTTCGGGCCACTGGAAGCCAAACTTGTTCATGAGTGCCTCACAACCCTGTCTGGCTCTCTCGCACAGAGATCTACATGGCGGAATTGCCTGCTCCAGCACCGTACACACGGGCGCATACATGGAGCATAGAAAGAACTTGAGGTCAGCCGAACACTGCACCTTTACCAGCGGGTAGAACTGGTGCACCTCGAGACCAGCGTCCTCCTGGTTGGTGTGACCCAAAAGGTTGGGCATGATAGTCTGATTGTACGCAATGTCCGTGCACAGAGGAATAGAAATGGGCTGACAGAATCCGTGCTCCGGGATCGAGATACCCTTCTCACCATGGTACTGACCGCTACTAGGGGTGAAGCACAAAAGGCACAAAGTCGCAACGAAAAAGCCCACACGTTCCACCCGCACTGGCATTTTAGCGAAAGCCATCGTTATTGAATAATCGGAGGAAAAATTGAAAACAGTGAGTTTTTATCTCTCGCAACTGTGGTCAAGAAACCCTGAAAACTAGGCTTGTTTAGTCCACCACCGAAATTCACTCAATTAAAAGAGGGAAATCTTTTCCAGCTGTTGCTTTTATCCAGCGTCGGGTTTTAACACCAATTCACTCCAAGTATCCAGGCTGGCATATTACCACCATCGACACGCACACGTTCATAAAAGTACATTTGCATTAAAAAAAAAGTTTTTGTCCTTAGGTCGCAGAAAAAAAACTTTCGCGATCACCAAGTTGCTCAGAAGTCCATTATAAACAAAAACATTTCAGATCGTACAAGAAAAATCCTTCAAATCTAACTTTTCACGAGTTCCTCGAATGCGCTCGAATGCGTATCTCACCCGCGCAGAACGTTTTCGATATGTCCGTTTAGACGTATAGCTTTCTGTCTGTAGTAAACCGTCGCTGCGTCCAGCGTCTCGTACCGGGAGTAAAATCGCACTCTTTCTCTCTGCACGGTTTGAGCGCGAGCATGCAGCGCACACTGTGTAATGTGTGTCGTCTGTTTCCAGGCACCCCTCATTCAGTCCGGCTGCTTGTCACGACGGGGCGCCTTGAAACCAAGACTGCTCAGACCAATCATAGGTTTTGTTTTCCTTCCCCTCTTGTTCGCGATTGGTCAAAAAAAGTAATCGCGGAGGTCTACTAGAAACTTTCGTCCTTTTTTCTTTTTTTCTTTCTTTTTTTTAATAACGTGTAAAAATGTCGGTTATAATCATTAAAACACTCATCTATTAGGTCTGTGATAATAATAAAATCCTGCTGATTTTATTACAATGGCTTTAAAAGCGACTTTTATCTGATGCCTTTGTTATTTCGTTATCTTCTGAAACACTGGTCATCAAATGCTCAATCAGCTTTAGAAGAGATTATGATGGGCAAATGAAGTTATGGCGAGATAAGATGTTGGTAGAAAGGCAAATGAATACAAACGATACCATTTGCAGCTAAATAACACACATCTTGAGTTAATTTTTAAAATGATTAATACAGAGGATTAAAATATTCGCCAGTTTATCATTTTATATGGTTTTATTTCAGTTCAGCCATATTACTGACTGTTCCTAATTATAGCATATACCTCTTAATGATCCCACTCTTTTCTTTCTCTCTTACTTTATCCAAATTCAGCAAACCCAGTGTTAGTTAAAGTGAGATTACCTCAAACAGCTCATTTGTAAATGTAAAGGTTTAGTTTCATCATTGCAGCACAAAGACACATCCATTCACACGTCACGACAGTTTTTGTGTTTTTTGTTAGAAAGTGATTGTTTATTTAAATTAGTTTCGTATTAGTTACAACTGAAACCAAGAAAACATCACAAACGGCCATTTTTTTGATTCCTAGTTACTTTAGTATTAAAATTAAAATAAAGCATCTTGATCAGAAAAGTTACTGGACTTCAAATGTCCTTTAAAAAAAACCTCAGAACCTACTTAACCTGATTATTAGTGGATCAATTTATAATCATTATACCAGCTGGCCTAAGTTGCCTTGTTATTATACAATTTGTTCTTTATCATGAATTAAAAATTACCTGCTTTCTACTGGAGCAAGTTTTAAAAATAGATCTGAGCTAGATAGAGAGCAGAGTGTGAAGACTCTCAGTATGGAAATGTGAGGGCTGAGGGAGATAAGCAGCTTCATGGACTTCAACATCAATAACAAAGAAGGCAAAGATAGTCTCATTCTCATTCGCTCATAGTATTACTTCTGCCTAGTTCCTTATTATTCTTATATATATTTTTTTAAATATTTTATATTCCAAGAATATATTATATATTCTTTAAGAATAATTACCATGGAAATATGTACATGTATGGATAGTTTGCATCAGAATGTTGTGAATAAAAATACTCTTTATTATACTAATATTTCAGTGATTTCGGTGCATGTTTTTGTATTCCTTCAGAAACGTTCTATATTGCAGATGCTCTTTTATTTGCATAGGCTGGTCCTCAACAGAGTCAGGAAATTAACTAACCAAGTAAATGTATGCTGGCTGAGGTTTATCAGATTCACACTGCTGCAGCTGATTAAGACAGTTGTGGCACTGAGGGTGAGTTGTGTTTGAGCTCATTAATGGTATGTACTCTCCCACTGGACCTTATTAGCTTCTACACATTCTTTCTTTCTTTCCTTTATGAAAAATGAGATAAAAAAAATGAAAAATTGACCGGTGTAATGTGTATAGAAGAATAAAATGTTTCATAGAGAAAACATCTCTGGCCATAGTGTAACACAATCATATTTCTAGTTTGCTGTATAAATCATTGGCGTGATGGGTTTCTGGCATAATTAAACCTGGCTGTTAATTACCTGTGGATATTGAGCCGAGTCCAAAATTGGCACGTGCAGTGTCAATATCTGTCTTGGTGCCAAAAATCCACAGATTCAGTTAGGAATGTTTGTGCAACTGCTTTCACTAATAAAGTGATATATCTGTTTCAAAATGGCCATGAAAAGACACAGGCACTGTATATCTTGGCCAGAGTGGCAGTTGTAAACGCATTTATAAGTCAGTGTTATTATATATTTATGAAAGTACTCATTTTGAATATTTCATTCATCGCAACATGTCTGTAGTAGCTCATGGTAAATGTGCGGCGAAGGCTTTCATATATTAAGCCAGGGCTCGAAAGTCTATAATGTGATGAAATCATTCCTCTCAATTGGTTTAGTGAATGTGAGCGAATTAAACTCCTGTTTTCACTGACATCCAATAAAGACAATTCTTAATAATTAAAGGTCACTATTTGTTATGTTACAAGCCTTTTCTGATTTCCCCAGAGTGCATCCTGGACAAGCCTACCAGTAATCATAGGACCCCTGGGATATCCCACTGGCCAACAATTATACGGTGAAATAAAAATACCAAGAGATTGAATAGAAATGTATTTACATTATATTTATTTTTATAGTATTTCTGTGATGTTTCCAAATAAATAGCTTATAATGGCCTAAACAGAATTTTATATAACACCCTTTACATTGTTTAAAATTAGAGAGGAGGTGTAGCGTGCAAGCTTTTGCATGCAGTTTATTTTTTGGGAGCTCTTTTGCAAATTTATCGATGGCTGATCCATCGTAGTCCTCCATCATGCCCATGTCTCCTTTCTGTTGATTTTCTCATTTTTTGGCATGAGGAAATCCCATTATACCATTTAGCATTCACTTTTCCCATAATGTTTTTATCATACACATTCCTCACATACAGATCCCTGTCTCTTTGTGTGTCGGACATGTTTGATGTAGCGGCTGTCAGGACGGATTTTACCAGGGAATGGAGATAAGAAGCAATAATTACTCTGGAGCTGTAGTCAGCAGATGATTATTTTCTTTCAGGACTCCTATTATTTGTTCCGAATTTTCTTGTCACTTTCTTGTTGAATCACAGTTTTATTCAATTAAAATTACTGCTGCAGACTCTTTGTAGATTTCAATGGTTCTTTCTAGTCCTCAGCTTCTTTCATCCTCTCTCTTCCAGCAGCAAGTCTGTATACTTGTGGGGGGAAAACATGTTTTGCTTTGGTCAAGTCCTTGGTTTGCATTCATCTGGCAAATGTGTAGGTATACAGGAGACTGTGGGGTATAACTCAACACAGAATACACAAACAAGCCAAAACCAGAATGTTTAAGTGCAGTCTGAGAGTGCTTCTTGTCGCACCTTTCTTGGCCAATTGTATATCATTATGGTCAATTAGATGTTATGCTGGCATGGAGCTTTAGCATGGCCAATCTCTGTTGCTTTAGCTACGTATAAACCCCCTGATGTGAAAACAAGACTGCTAGTCCTCTCTTAACTGACATCGAACAGGAAAGGTGGTGCCACAACACTGACCATGGTTTTTCAACACACACTGGTGTTTATCTATTAACTAGCAGTGCAGAGGTGAGAGTTGCAGATTCTTACGACGGGCTGATGTAGACAGGACGCTTTTCTCTGAGTGTGTCTGTGTGTGTGTGTAAAAGAGAGTGAATATTCATTGTTTGATTCGTATTGTTTTGAAAACAGTGCGAGCTATAATGTTTTTGTAAAGCTATCTTTATTACATTCTAATTACAATATGCAGTATACTGTCTACATATCTCACCGCATGTGCTCTGGACATCTCTGCACTTAGAAAGATAAAAGAGATGGAAAGAGAGAGTGAGATAAAGCGAGAGGAAATGCAGGTTCCTCAGGACTCTTTCAGGCGACACATTACTAAGAATCCTAAATGGTGTTCATTGTTTGTAAAGGGGCAACAGGTTAACATGTGATCATGAGGAATGACCTTTCACAAGGACCGTACCATTACAGTGCTTTGTGAATTCGATTTAAAAACAAAAGTACAGTGCATTTTATTGCACAAGGTTCTATAATTGAATGTTTGTCCTGAAAGGGAAACCTCTATAACGTTTAGTAAATCAGTAATTAAATTATCTAAACTAAATTAAAATAATTATAAAAGCCTGTGGTTTTCACTTTACATCATAATAGCTAAACAAACAAGTGATCATTTTAGGTTTTAAAAATATAATTTTAAATATTAGAAATAATTTTAATAATAGAATTTTTAATATAGAAATTTATCCAAACAGCTTGTTTTATATATATTTTTTATTTTGATAAAAGATGATCTAGTTTTAAAAGCATCATTTGTAACTTTGAAATTGACATTGTTATAATAATAATATTAATAATATTAATAAAAATAATAATAATCTGCTGATCCCCTTAGTAAAATTCTTTCTATGCCTGAAACTTGTTCAAAGGTGCACTTCGAACACCCGGAGCAGTTTGCTGCCCCCTCATCGAGGCACACAGGAAAGGGGGCTGGGTGCCTTGTTCAATGGCACTTCAGGCATGCATGACTTGCCTGGAGTGGGGATTGAATCAGCGATCTTTTGGTGCCCAGGTCTCTACCCTGTCCATTAAGACAAGGTTGACTCAAATTATGACCTACTGTTTTGTATTTTTATGTATTAAGTATGGCATATACAAGCAATGTCCTAAAAAAACGTGCAAATTTACTTAAATATTTTTTTTCGGGGCAAATGACCCAAAATAATGGCAGATTTACTTTCGATGAAAGAAAATTTGTAATAAAGTGCTACTGGAAATATGAAAAGATCATAGAAGTGTATCTATGTCATTAAACACCTGAATCGAAATAAAAATACATATATGATTAATGGGCAGTGGAAGAGTCAGCACATTTTTGGGAAACTCTGTACAAACCTGATTCCAAAAAACTTGGGACAAAGTACAAACTGTAAATAAGAACAGAATGCAATAATTTACAAATGTCAATGACTGATATTGTATTCACAATAGAACAAAGACAACATATCACATGTCAAAAGTGAGACATTTTGAAATTTCATGCCAA
>JAOUQV010000043.1:12208420-12221124 GCA_028565295.1 Aspidoras spilotus
GGCTTGTCCAATTTAGCCATGAAACCTCCCACACTAAAATGACAGGTGTTTTAGTTTCATTGTCTAACCCCTGTACTCCAAATTGTAGTGGAGTGCCTTCATAGAACATTGGAAAGATTTGTGGAACATCAGTGGAGTGTCTGCATGTAGTAGAAGAAACGTATAAAAATAGGTCTGATATGACCTTCCCTCAAGAAAGAACACAAACCACCATGCAAAGGGTTTGGCTGATCTAGTTGTCTAATGGTCACAATGGCCATTTCTGTGTATTGTGCTGCATTAAAGCCATACCGCTTAGGCTCTGTGAAGGCGGGAGAGACAAATGATTATATACAAAAGGTTAATTCATTCATTTTCTATACCAGCTTAATTATAGTTTTACGGTCAAGGGGAAGCTGGTGCCCACCCAGAAACTCTGGGTGCAAGGACAGGAACAACCCTAGATAGACAGGGCACCAATCCATCATAGGGCGCATGCACACATTCACACACTAATGGGCAATTTAGAGACACCAATTAACCTATCATGCATGTCTTTAAAAAACCGTAGTACCCAGAGAAAAACCGCGCAAACACGGGGAGAACATGCAAACTCCACACAGAAATATCCAGAGTCACTGCACCCGGGATCTTCTTGCTGTGAGGCCACAGCACTATCCACTGCGCCACCCTGCCGCCACCTTTCCATTGAGGAAACCTATTCTTGAGCTATGAATTTTAGCCCATAATTCTTTTAGTTATTCATTTACTTCTGCTTAATCCAAAAGGTGCCCACTCAGCAACTCTGGGCACAGGGGAGGAACAACCCTAAACAGGGCGGCAATCAATCATTGGGCAATACGTGTCTAACTTTAGAGACACCAGTTAACCTGAAATGCATGTCTTTGGAATGCGAGAGGACAACAGAGCATTTAGAGAAAAATCCCACGCAAAAAACACGGGTAGAACAAGCAAACACCACGAAGAAAAATCTAAACTCGTTCCACCCAGGGATCGAATCCCGGGTTCGAGCCCCAAATGTTGTCACTCAGGAAATATCTGTGTGGAGTTTGCATGTTCTCCCCGTGTTTGCGTGTTTTTTCTCCAGGTACTCCGGTTCCCACCCGTAAAATGTATGTTCTGTATGCACTTCAATGCACATCTTTTCAAATGTGACAGTGTGTGTCTCACAGGGTCACTGCTCATGCCCCTTCTCACTCTACTTTGTGCTCCAGAGACTGTGGGTTGCTAATAATGTTAGAGAACATGATGAAAGCTTTCTAGATAAAAGGTAGATTCCTTAAACTAGAGAATCCATGTTTTTTTCCCTTAAGATCAGAGAACAAGGAAGCACATTTTATATTCTCTACTTTTACTGGGGTATACATGGAAGAAGAGGGCAGGGAGGAGAAGGTGAAACTCATTTACTGATTCTGAGATGTTGTGCGAGTGTATGCAGTGGGAAAACCTTCAACACATGATGACTTACGTCTAAAGGAACCAAGCCGGGTGTGCAGAATAACATTCCCTCACAGAGTCATGGGAATAAGGAAAGGAGAATGGAATGGAAGAGGACTGTGTGCAAGCTTGAGCTTTGCAGCTGCTCACCAGTGCAAGAGCTCAATAGTGAAAGTGATACATTTGCCACTATACATGCACACAGTGGAATTTGTCCTCCGTATTTAACCCATTCGTGCTGTGAAACACACATATACAATATATTTCCAAAGGTATTTGCTCACCCATCCAAATTATCTGAATCAGGTGTTCCAATCACTTCCATTGCCACAGGTGTATGAATGCTTCAGCATACCAAGACATTTTGGACAATTCCATGCTCCCAACTTTGTAGGAACAGTTTGGAGCTGACCTATAAGCAAGGTCTATAAAGACATGGATGACAGAGTCAGGTGTGGATGAACATGAGTGTGTGACCTCATAAATGTGCTTCTGGAAGAATGATCAAAAATTCCCAAAAACACACTAAACCTTGTTGACAGCCTTCCCAGAAGAGTTGAAGCTGTTCTAGCTGAAAACGTTGGACTGAACTAATATTGAACCCAATGGATTGGCTCATATGTGAATCAAGGCAGGTGAGCGAATACTTTTGGAAATATAGTGTATACACAAACTGGTAAAGTGAGCACACATGCCTGGAGCAGTGAGCAGCCTGAACAGCGCCCAGGGAACAATTGGGGTTAGATGCTTTGCCCAAGTGCACTTCAGTCGTGACTTGGCAGTACTGGGAATCGAACCGGGGACCTTCCATTTGCGAGGCTGGTTCCTTAACCAGAAACCTACGACTGCCCCGTGAGCTTGCATGAGTAAGTGAATTTGTGGCGTTATAAACACCAACATGAACACAAAGAAATACAGACATCATAATGAATAATTTCATACGTGCTAAATAAAGTAAAGCCATTCCATATCACATGTAAATCAGTTATTTATCCTTTATTAAATAATTATTAATATTAATAATAATAATAATAATACCAATAAAAAGAACATATTTCTGTACAAAGTCTACAAACAGGAAAATCTGAATAATCTGAACAGTGCTGGGATTTCCATGCCTTTTGGTGTTGGCCCCCTGTCCCAGACAGAAGAGGTAATACTATCACAGCTCTGCAGCAAAGCTAAAACAGGTCAGAGCTCCAAGGCACTTGGAAAAGAGTCAACAAAGTCCAGTGAAAACGAAGCTGGACAAAGCATCTCCCCGTCTCTTTTTCTTTCTTTTAATCTCTTTCACTCTCTTAAAACAGCTAAACAGTTCCTAACCACTACAACCCCAGTAGTTCCCAGCATGCCTCTGTAGAGCGCAGTGGGTACAATGAAGAGAATTAAGCTCACCTTATCTTAATCATGTTCCTGTGTCACTTTGAGGCAAACACGTTGTAAAATGTTGTGTTTCTGCACTTGCAGATTTATTGACCTTTGACTTTTCAACACCTCGCAGTGAAACACTGTGTGTGAAAATGTGTGACGTGAAAGAAAGAAAGCATAAGGTCCAGTATCACCAAGGCCCTGGAGGTGAACTGGTCTTTCTCAATGGCTCTCCTCCAAAAACAGTTCACTTAAGGCTCACTTGTGGATCCACATAACAAGCTTGGAGATTTCTTTTTTTTTTTGTCAGTTTCCTTAAAGAAGTCTCTTTGTCTCTGCCAAGTCCTTTTACTTTGCGGTATAAGTTAGACAGAATGTAGTCAAGACCATCTCTCTGTGAGCAGAAGATCCTCATCCTTCACCCATGTCTCCAATACACTCCAACTCAGTGCGTCTTATCTCTTCGCAATCCATAGGATGCAAATAAAACTATGCTTTGGAGGTTCACACTGCATTATGCCATGTGTACAAATCCAATAAACAAAACCAAAATAACACCATAGACAATCTTAATACTTAAATTTAACTTACTGGGCCAAAGGAATTTCCTTCCGAATGTAATACAACATTTCAGTTTCTTCATCTACCCGTTTGTCAATCACAACAGAAACAGACTGAACGTAAGCATAAGACTGTCAGGAAAAGATGGCAAAAAAATGGCTATGGTACAGAGCAATAACTTAAGCTGATGCGCATAAAGACACAGGTCTAAAACTAAACAGCATGTCCACAATCTTCTAGACCACGTCTTTCACAAAATGGAGGCCAAGACTTCACAAGTGATGATCCGTTTACAAAGTTCTAGTGCCACTTACTTCTAACTCCCATTAACCCTATTTAGACGATTTTTTATTTTTACAAATCTATACTCATATACACTTTTTGAAATGCAGGTAATTATTTTTTGGGATAGGCATTCAGTTGATATGTGTCGATATTTTCCCACAGTCCACCGGGAGCACCTGTGAATAATATTGGCGAATCAGAAGATCTGCTCTGAGGGGCAGGTGGGCCATCGGCGGGAAACGGACGTTCATTCACAGACTGATTGAGCTCTAGAGAGGCTGAAACCAGTGTGACACGACTTCAGGCCTCCGAGCAGCAGCGTTGCTGGTTGATAACCTTTTGCTTGATGCCATCGTAGAGCTCAAAGTTGTAGTTCTCTAGTGTGGTGGAGCTCCTGGATGAGAGACCATTGTAGGAGCAGGTACAGTAAAGTAGCAGGCCAGCACAGACAGCACCCAGCAGTACACCCAGAGAGCTCATCACTATGATGGTGACCAGGATAGGATCCAGGGTTAAGAGCCAGGCATTGTCCTTCTCAGAGACTCGTGTCACTGGGGGACTGCTTGAAGGCTTAGGGGTGCTCCATGCAGAAAACGAAAAACCTATGAATAGGAAGACATCGTCAGACACGTATACAATGCGTTTATTCGGCTTTATTTATAACTGCTTCTGTGACTCCTGAGGAATTCTGGACGCCACTTTGCTACCACCAGAGTTGTATGTACAGCATTTACATACCAACCAAATGTCTTACCTTGATCTAGACGATTTCTCTCGTGCAACAGAGGATTATTCCCAAATTCAATAGGTCTTCGATCTGAAAAAAAAAAAAATAATAATCATGAGCCATTTTAGTGGTGCTCAGTTTGGGACACTACTAAGACAAGTAAGAGAAGAACATTTAGCATGTTTTTTGCTAAATGAGTGTGTGCTGCATGCTATGAATCAAGCTCCAATGACATTGCTTCAGCAGCCTCACTGAAGCCGAACTGACACATGTACCGTACATTTTACATCTTTCGCACCAACATAATGAAAGAAGGTCATCCACAATCAACTAATAAATACACACACAATGCAGTATATTGCTGCATCACAAAAACACTCCAGAAGCAGTGTGTAGAAAAATATCACTTTATTATTACATTCCGCACAACATTTTCCAAGACCATAAAATTCAACAGGCTAAAATATTCCTCAGATCTTTTTGAAACAGGCTGAAGTGCAGCTCAGAAATGGCACATAGACATAGACAATCCCCATCAAGACCCAGAACACACGAACAGAGGGGTTCTTAGAACCATGATCATGAAGCAAAAAAGGCAAATATGATGCACCGCACCAGGAACAAAAATATATTTAAGACAAAACATTTTCCAAACTATTAATGGAGAATATGACTAAATGAAATAATATTAAAATAACCCTTTTTCCCACAAAAACCACACATCAGACAGTGCATACACAGTGTGGATTGGTGCTGAGCCAGGCTCTTGGCACTGTAAAGGCCTGTATATGGCCAGGAGGACCTAAGTGCTTTTGCTCATTAATATCATTTGATGGACAGCAAATGTTAAAGGGTGCGGAAGAAGAATGCTTACGGCAGGCTTAATAAAATGCAATCGACCCATTATCTAATTAAAAATATTTAAAGCTACATAGAAATCTCCCAGGGCATCTACGGTTAATAGAAATGCCCACCGATGCCAGATTGTGTTTCTGCTAACCTGTCAGATTCAGGAGAGGGAATAAAATACTACTGCATACAAATACATCCATTCTACAAGAAAAAGCCGATGCATGGAAGCCGTTATTCTTGAGTAGTCTGTGTTAAAAGCCTTTTGTCTAGACTCATAGGTAGAATGAAATAAAAAATACTACAGGCTTGGGCTTGTGGTTAAGGATCTGACCTTGCAACCCAAAGGCCCCTGGTTTAATTCAAAAGCAAGGTAAGTAATCCCTGCGGAGGGAGGATGCTCATCACATGTGTGTATACTGTATATATGTGTGTTTTACTGCACGAATGGGTTAAAAGCGGAGGACAAAATTCCGCTGTGTGCAAGCTTAGTGGCAAATAGATCACCCTCACTTCATTTAAAATGGAAGCAAGATTTTTTTCGGGCTTTAGACAAGGCAACCTTACATCAGTATAATGATTTATATAAAGAGACAAGCACTTTAGTGTAGGTTTTTGAATTGTTTTGTGAGATTGAAAGCTTCGAAGCTAGCGTCAGTTCTGCAGTGACTTTAAAACACAGCATTGTACCATTATCATTAAATCTTCCACAAAACACACAATGACAGTCTGATTTATGCATGAGGACAGAGCTGCTTGAATCCCGGCCTCATTAGAGTGGCTGTAATTTTGATAATAAGGAACTAATGTAACAGGGATTCGGGAAAAATAAGGAGAGAATATTTTTTTTTCTCCCAGCGTCATCAAGGGTCTGCTAGGTCAGGTGCTCTATCTGGCTGCCTGCATGCGGCTTTCATGTGCTTTTGTGTTCTTAAGCAAACCCCTTCAGACTTCGGGGCCGAACCCGAGCTGGTGTATCTTTAGACCGAACTCTTGCTTTGATCTCCCCTTCCACTTTTCCATGCATTCTTTTGCAAAGAGCAGATTAATGGGAGGAAAAACGGCCTGCTGTAATGGGAGGATTATTTTCACCTTTTCCATATGGAGGGCATAAGAAGATACTGGGATTTACATTCTCCTTTAATCCCAAAATTCATTCGATGCTGCCTGAAAACCTGAATCAGTCGCCCGAAGTCTTACAGACGATACTCAGTGTTACTTAAGGGAATAATATGTTTATGGAACATTCATGAATCTCGCTCTGGGCTGTGTTTCTTGGCTGTGTTCCTTCAATATAATAAAATCTCCTGATTAAAATAAATCTTTAAACGATAATTCTTGGATCATGAGTGAGGGATTGTCTAAAAAAGATAAACCTTTCATATTCAAGTCAAATACATACACTTTAAAGCTATCAGACACATTAGAATGAACATGAATTACAGTATGCTACAGTATCATCGAACATCAAGACCATTATGCCATATAAACACATTTCCAGGTATGATAATTGCACGAAAATAAATCCCGTATATGTGAGATACAGAGGAAAGGGAAACGAAAGCTGCGGGTTCTGACACAGTGTGCAGTGTTGAGACGTACATATAGAGTCAGTGAGTTCTCACATGCTCCGCAGTGCTATCAAACATGGCAAAGCCCCGCCACTGTCAAACATGAAGCGGATCAGCCAAGCAAAGCAACACATACACATTCACAGCTTGAGTTTCACTCTCTGCTTCCATACAAGCCAATAAAATACAACCTAAAGCAGTCTAAAATAGCAATAGAAGTCATCGGGCGTGATTCGCTTCCAGACAACGTGAATCAGTGCATCAGTCATGTGCATACGCATTTCCACTTAGACTCTAAATCAGCAACCATGGCATATTACATCGGATATAAAAATATTACAGAAAAATACCTAGCATATAAAGTACATTTAGTAAAGTACATTAAGTATTTTCTGCAAAAAAAACCAAAAAAAAAACTATTTAGTGACTGGCATTAAACCGCCCTGTGCCACTTATATTATATTTAAGGCCAATGATGAGACTTAAAGACTGTGGGTTGCTCAGAGGTGTAAGACTGGCTAAGGCAGGGGTCACATAAGGTTTGCATATAGAAAAATCAAACATCTTGAGACACAGATGTACTAAAGCAAGTTACAGAGCTCCAGAAATAAAATGCACACATCGACGGGCAAATATAGATCTTCCTTCAGGATATATACTTCGGCTAGGAGACAGAATCATGGGAAAAGGAAAAGGAAGGTAGAACAGTAGGTGGCATGAGTCTGGAATAGCAACTGCACCCATGCATCCAAATAACACTCGTACTTCCAGCCACCCACCTACACAAACACACAAAAGTGGACCGACAAGGCACACAAAGACACAATCCTTCTAAAAAGAAATCTGTTACGCTGCTGCTTAGAAGGCATCTTTACATTAATGAACTATACATTCTTTCACACTTACTCGCACTTATCTTCTTGCCAAGTGGACGTGCGTGCATCATTCAGTCTACATGCTAACACTTTAATGTGATACAATAGTATTCTGTTTTCTTTCTTCATCTCCTCCCTCTCTCAGTATTTCTGGCAGCAGTGCACAGCGTTTTCACCCTTGGCAACAGGGCTGGACACAAGCAGGGGATCAGAACCCTGCCAAGTCAGGTTCGCATCCAGCTGCTCTCTCCAGGGAGACCCAGAGTGTACGAGAAGCACACACACACTCTCTCTCTCTCACACACACACACACACACACACACATATAAAGGTGGCTTTCTGCCACTCATGAATCTGGCTCAATACACATTTCTGTCAATAAATTCTGATCGGGAAATGCAAACACTGTAAAACTCTAATCCGAGTCTCACACAGGTCCAAAGTTTCCAAAGGAAAAGGGAAAAGCTTCCCCTTCTTGTGTCTTTTCTAAATTTGAGCAATCAATCATGTTTTAAAAGACTGCTTTTCTCTGATGGTGCAATATCCCAGATATATTGGTGCTAAGTCATCCTTGGTGCAGTATCCTTCCTGAAGGGCACTCTGGGTGCATCACTGAGCATCTGTGCCTGTTTGTAGTTATGAAGCAGCAGAATAATAATGAGAGTGCGAGCGCGAGTCTAGAATCCTCTCCACAGTCTGAATCTCCATCACTCCTTCTCTTCTTATCATTGGGAGCGTGGCTCGTGTTTCTCCTGTCTAATGGTCAGCATGGGCTCCACTGTGGGTGCTGTAGCAGTGCCAGCTGGGTAAGGGGTGCTGTGGTAGGACACTGAGTGCTGGCTCTTCTTTGCAGCCAGGTGGTAGCGATGGCAGCACAGCGCCATGAGCAGTGTGACGGAGGCCAGCAGCACCAGTGCACCCCCTCCGGCTATAAGGTAATACCAGTAGGTGGGCATGGGCTGCAGGGACACCGTAGTGTCTACAGTGGGGTCACTCATATCTGGAAGGGCTCCCCCTGGTGGACAGACACAGAAAGGTTGGCTTGGCGTAGAGAAGCATGCAGACTGCATTGCTTAATGGAAGTATGACTGATTCGATTGGCATTGTTATATTGGCACGGGGCTACGGTTTGTCGCACAGAAACGAAACAAACAATCGCTGCACACAGACAGGCAGATGTGCATCAGATGTGCATGCATGTCGCCTCTCCCTAGCCCTGGTAATTTATGATTTGTATAAACTGATTATGTCCGAATTTTTGTCCCCAGACCTGATCAGGCGTTCTGTGATAATTCATGAGATGTAATATGAATACATGAGCTGTAATTGATGTTGTCATTGATTTGTTTTGGTTCTTATTCTTAACCTTGCTTGCTCATGTGTGTACATACTCTAGCTTGCTACACTTAACCAACCCTACTCTATCACAAACAATTTAAACCAGGGTACATGTTACATAGAGTGTCATAGAGTGTTGGTAAACTGGGATGTTTGGGTGCTGTCACACAAGATCACCCAGGTTTTTTGATGGTGGAGTGGCTGGCTGCTTCATGTTCCAGGGTAGTCTGCGCTAGTCTGCCGGAGTTTCTTCTTGCTCTCTGCACAACTTGTGTTTGGATTAACCATTAGATAGTTGATCATATCAAACTCTCTCTATTCTTTTTCCCTTTCTCTCTTTTCTCTCTTTTCTCTGTTTTTATCCTCTCTCACTCTTCTCCACTCTTTCGAATGAGCTACACCTAATACGGCGGAGGCACCAGGAGATGTCAGCGACCCTGCGTCTGCCGAATTCCTTCAGACTGCCCTGGAATTATGTATTAGATGTATACAGATTGCATCACAACACCCAAATGAGGATGGGTTCCCTTGTGAGTCTGGTTCCTCTCAAGGTTTCTTCCTTACTTCCTCGGGGAGTTTTTCCTTGCCACCGTCGCCACCGGCTTGCTCATCTGGGATGAAATATTTCTGTTTTCTTTTATTAAAGTGTCTTCAAGTATCGTTGTGTGTGTGTGTGTGTATGTGTGTGTGTGTGAACGTGCACATGCATACAATAAAGTCCTGATGTGTTTGTTATGTGTCTGAGAGTTTCCTCTGTTCTTTCATGCATGGATCAGTGCCAGCTTCATCTGCCTCAAGCCAAGCTCCTCCATGAACCCTGTTCAGTATTGCAGAGAAACAATTCACCCAGCTTTCTTTCTCCCTCACACACATACACACTGGAACTACAGAAGCAAATCCCTACCCCTGACAATCCCACCAACCCCGCCAACCCCACCAACCCCGCGCCCCAGCCTCACCTACATCATCGGCTTCATCGAATGTAATTTTCTGTCTGTGAATTCAAAAGTAAAACAAGCGTGTAATTCGAGTTGTCCATGTATCTGCCTCATTTCTCTAGCTGTCTAAGGGTACGGGCAGCCACTGAATCCAAAGTGAATTGCACTAAGAAGTCAGCTGCACGTTTGTGCCGGGGGAAGAGCACTCCTTATATGGTTCCGAATTTACCCAGAGAGCCAGCGGGAGAAAGATGGAGAAGAGGAGATATAGTGGACACAGAAACATGCAGAGCCAAGGAATATGAGGCAGTGGAAAATATATGGAGGGAGAGAGATAGAGAGAAAGAGAGAGAGAGAGAGAAGAATGAGATGAGAGTAGAGCAATACATCATTAGAGAGCCTGTGCTCTAATAAGCCGTATGGCACTGCTGAACATCCGGAACTACTGTCTTCAATCCTTCACAACCTCTCCTGCTGACTACAGAGCGATAACTCGTTTCAGCATACTGCCGAAAGCTTGCTTGGGGTCAGGATGGTGCACTGGTGCAATATGTGCAGTGAAAAAAAAAAGTGCTGGTGCTGTATGCCACGATCATCATATTTCATCACCACACAACATAAACCCACTGATTCACAATGGACTTGACTTGCATGCTAGGATACTTTCAATGCTTCAAATGCATAAAGACGACAACAGCGATGCCGGAGAGGACACAGACACATGGCTGAAATACAACGGATCCGATTCTGCCTGCTCTAAACATGTACAACATGGAGCTCGTGCGCATTATTTCTATAACAGTAATCCAGGAGCAAATCAGCTGCTGCAAGCTGTGCTAGGCAACAAGCAGGAAGCATATACAATTGCACAGGAATACGACAGACGTTAGCGTGGGAACATGTTGAGGAAACTCACCAGTCATCTCCGGTGGGAAGGCAGGAAATGGTTCTGGAATCAGAGAAATATACAAAAAAAAAGAAATTAGCAATCCGATTAAAAGTAAAACGCAAAACAAACCAAATGTCTGGTGTAAATAATATAGACTGGCCATTTATTAAGCTTTATGCATTCATCAAGGATGAGCCACCTTTCATTGGCAGAGAATGCTTAAAGAGATATTCTGAATATGGACAGAACTTCACAATCAACCCCGCTTTCTGTCTTATTTAGTCTTATAATTAAAGCGTGTGGTCAGTTGCCGAATTAACCGTGTTAGAATGAGGCAGACATTAAAATCTTTGCACCAATATGTCTCCTAAGAAGTGATCGGGAAGCCAAGCTGGCATCATAGGGTGCAAGGCAGAAAGAATGCCACTCCATTGTAGGGCATGTGCTGTACACACATTAACTAACACACTCTGGGCAATTTAGATACACTAATTACCATAACATGTGCTTGGAGTCTGGGAGGAAACTCGATCACCTGGAGGATGCAGACATGAAGAGAACATGCAAAATCCATACAGAAAGGTCTCATAACATGCCACCTGGGAATCAAACTCAGCAATTGCCACTGGACACACAATGTCGCCCAATGCACAAAGATGTCCTACACAAATATATTTGACACGTCCCTTCAAACACACTACTTTGTAGAAGAATCACTTCTTTGTAGAAGAAAGAAATTCTGGTACTCAAACACTACATAAATATTGGGCTGGAAAATGCCAGACTGCCCCTTTAAGAGTGAATTCCAATTGACTAAAGCATAAAGCATGCCTTCAAGAGGCCCTTTAGATCTGCGCAAACACTACAGTGTGGGGAAAAGCTGTGCTGATCACTGAAAAATGGTAGGAGAGGATGGAAAATGAAGAAATAGACAACAGAGTCGAAGAGGCGTCTGTGTGCTCTGCATAGTCTCAGAAAACCGAAGTGTGTTTAGAAAAGTCTGGAACGCAGGCACAATTCGAAAAAGCTGTTGGCGTGGGTGAAAGATGTGTGTGTGCAAGCTGAACCTCACTAATTGATAAGTGCACAATTCCCAAAGCTAGGATTAGGAAAGGCAGTGTGTAATCTAACACAGTTACTAATTATCTGGACGTCTGTACACATTTCCTATGACAGAATTAGACCCATGTTTATCTCTGTAATGAGCAAATACTCTACATACAAAGCCACACTATGAATGCTGACTTCGGTCCGAATATATTCACACGACAGACAAGACGCCTGTCTAAGAACTCCCTGTCTCAACTCTGTAAAGCTCTAATTGCAAACAAGAGAGGAGAAGAAGACAAATCTGATTAAACCCAGATTAGGATCAGAGCCCACAAGGCAAGTGTGACCTAGTTTCACTGATCAGTATGAAGAGTGAACTCTTAGAGTTCATTCATTCTGCAGTGAACTTCAACACCAGATATGTTCCCCTGACAGGGATAATCAGAAGGACATACAGAATGGAGGGGTAAAGGGCAATAGACAGATTTTCGACCTACCGGTGCACTGTTCCAGCTCTGTGCTAGAACTCATGTGGATATTGTCGATCCATATGTGGCCTTGGCTGCCATGCTCAAAGAAACCCTCGATGACAACCTAATAGAGCAAATAGTATTTTAAGCATTAAATATATATAAGATGACTTTTGAACATGACAACATGCTTAGAGAAATGTATACATTTAGCAGGATTTACGGTCGTTTTACTAGTTTCCACCTGTATTTAGACATGCGCTCTCTAGCAGTGTACAGGGGTTAGACAATGAAACTGAAACACCTGGTTTTAGACCACAATAATTTATTAGTATGGTGTAGGGCC
>JAOUQV010000043.1:12251085-12262422 GCA_028565295.1 Aspidoras spilotus
TAATTGAAGCTTCACACTCTGCTCTTACTGGTGCAATGTGCAAGTAATGAAGATTGACCACCAGCTTGTCCAATTTAACCATGAACCCCCCCCACACTAAAATGACAGGTGTTTCGGTTTCATTGTCTAACCCCTGTATCTACACAATTACACAATAACTTTAATTTTATTCCTCTAGCTAGCATGAAGAGCAGCTACATTACGACTATTTTTGGCTTGAGACAAAGATGGTAGTTCTTCCCTTAAGTGGTATTTTAGGAGACTAAAGGGAGCGTGTTCTAGCGTATTACGAGGCCTACGGGTCTGAGCATAATCCACAGCGGAGAGAGAGCAAGATAAGAGTTAAGAGCTGAGCCGCAAGCACCAACACTAATGCTGCTGCTAGGTTATGCGCATAAAACACTCATACACACTAGAATTACATGTTAGAGGTGGAGAGTGGTACTGGCTGAGGGGCATTTTCCCTGTTTTTATGGAAAGCAAGTCCCATATATTTTCCCCTGCTTCTCCATCCATCAGTGTTGTCTCCTTTCCACTCATGCTGCCTGTGTGCAGTGCAGGTTTTACGGCTCTGTAGGTTTGTGCTCAGCCGATCTCATTAGAGCCGTCTGACTGCAGTGCCACCTTTACGCTGATATACAGTACATGACTCTGCAGAGATTTACGGAGCCAAGACAAATCACTCACAGGTTTCAGAAGCTTCAAAATTATTTGCATGAACAGCATTTTATATTTTTCAGTACCTATAAAAATACATCTGCAGCATGCGTTGCAAAACACGAATTAACAAGAGATAGAATATGTACAGGAACAGAAACCCGGTGAAATTTATAGCACTGGAGAACAGAGCTCGGGATGCATGCAGGCATCATTTGAGAGACATTTCCTTCTAATAAAGCAGCAATTATAGATGTAATTAATTAGAGTATGTCCTCAGATATCAAGAGTCTTACTCTGCACAGACAGATGTACAAGCCAGAGAGTGTGTATTGAGGTAAACAGCTGTGTGAATAATTAAAAAAGAAAGGCTGCCAGTTTCCTCCTGAATCCTCAGATAACTCCTCAGAGGAGGATGAAAGAGGTGATAGTTCACTAGTTCATAATCTTTGGAGACCCTGTGACTGACAGTGACTGAAGGCTTATATTAGAACACAAGGTGTGTGTGTGTGTGTGTGTGGTCCCAGTGTTAAGATTATAGGTCTATGTCTGGTGAGGAATATTTGAAGTGGGATGCAAAAATTCCATCCTGAATTATTTAGACTGTGTCTGATGCCACTGTTGGGTGGCTGAATAGTGAAGGTCCTCTAGAGAGAGACAGAAATACAGAGAGAGAGGAGACGGACGGAGCTGTCATCATTTCTGAACGTTAAATGGTCTAGTAAATAAAGAAATGCTCCATTTTGAAGCATCCCTTCCCATAAAAGCAAATAACAAGTGAGGTACAAAATATCAGGAGACAATAAGGCCGAGTGAAGAGAAGTAAAATACAAAAAAAAAGAAAAATGGGGGAAGAAAAATACGGACAGTTTTGCTTTTAAAGTATCATTTTTATAACAGAATTTAGAGCCATAAAAAGGCGAGGAAGCACTTATGGTGAAATCGGCTGGTGTGAAGGACGGGCCAAGCAGCGGGTATGAAGGACACACCAAGCATCCTAACTTATCCTAAGGACGTGAGGAATAGGCATTTATCTAGAAGTCTCTATTTCACTTCCACATGCATATCTAACGTAGCATGATTGCCTCATGAAATGTACCGTCTTTTCTCTGTCAGCTTCCAAATAATTCACACTTACTGTCCACTTTATTAGGTACACCTTTTGCCTTCAAAACTGCCCTAACTCTTCGTGACATACTTTCAACAGAGATGGTATCCTGCATTCTTCGGATGTAACAAGTGGTTATTTGAGTTACTGTTGCCTTTCTATAATCACAAACACGTCTGTCCATTGTCCTCTGACTTCTCACATCAACAAGGAATCAAATGCCTCTCACTAGATATTTTCTCCTTATCGGACCATTCTCTGTAAAACCTAGAGATGGTTGTGCATGAAAATCCTGGTAGATCAACAGTTTCTGACACAACCACCGACAACCATTCCACGTTTAAAGTCACTCAAATGACATTTCTTACCATTCTGATGCTCATTTCGCACTTCAGCAAGTTATATTGACCGACTCTACATGACTAAATGCATTGGGTTGATAAATTGGCTGCTTAGATATTTGTGTTAACAAGCAACTGAGCCATTGAATTGCACCTAATAAAGTGGCAGGTGAGCGTATATTTTGCATCCCTGATTGGGACTGCAACATCGGCCAAGAGGAGAATTTTCCCTCCTTTGCATCCTGCCTTCGTTGTTTACGTCAGTTTTTTTTTTATTTGGCATGCGGCTTCTCTGTTTCCCTTCAAACTGATAGTACCTGAGGGAAATGAAGTCTGCACTCATTCCTCTGCTCCAGCAATTACTCTGCATCACTCTATCTCAAGTCCTCCATACTCTCTCCTTCTCTCTGACATCACAGAATTCTCTCACTGTCTCTATCTCCCACACCTAGGCATTTTAGAAGAAGATATTGACATATAAGGCTGGTTCCAGTTGGCTCAAAGACAGTGATGACTTAGAAAGAGAGTAGGAAACAGGGAGAGACGTGAGAAGCAAACACTGACAGAGATTCAAAGTTGTTTGTATACAGCAGGCTTCATCAATCCCAACTTCTCCCCAGGTCTGTCTGTTTTGTCCTTCCTCTTACATGCACACAATCCCTTCTGTCTGACTCACTCCTGTACTCTTGCTCTGCTTCTATCTCTATCCATCTGCTGTCTCCTGTCTCTTTTTATGGCTTTCTCTGAACCTCATCACATTCCAACTCCCCATTGGCCCTGGATCACTGGCCTTGGCCTCTCTTCACTGCGAGCATGCAACTCCATGGCCCTGTTCAATGCTGTCAGTGTGTCTGCTGACTGATGGCCCATGTGACTTTTTAGAGAGATGTGAGATATTCTATCATCACTTCACTCAGTGTGGCTCAGAGATAGAAGTCTAGACGAATACAGCACAACAGCACAGGTATTCACAATTTGTTACTAGTCCGTGAGATTAGATCCTGTTAGTCTGCATTGAGGTTTGCCTTTTATGTTTTGAGATTTGCCCCTGGTTTGCTCATTACCTATAATATTGTTATAAATCTGAATATCCTGTCCTTATAGGGCAGCACAGCGGCGCAGTGGATAGTGCTGTGGCCTCACAGCAAGAAGACCCTGGGAATTTCTGTGCGGAGTTTGCATGTTCTCCCCGTGTTTGCGTGGGTTTTCTCCAGGTACTCCGGTTTCCTCCCACAGTCCAAAGACGTGCACGCTAGGTAAACTGGAAATGCTAAATTGTCACTAACTTGTGTATTGATATGTGTGTGAATTTGTGTATGATATGAGACTTGTGTATGAGTATGACTGCGTTCCTGTCATTAGAATAGACACGGGTGCTGAGGATGACCTTAAACAATAAATAAAACAAAAGATCCTGTCTTTGTAAAACTACTTTTAGATAATGTCCATTATTCTTTATAAATAAAACTGAATTGAACAATACGGAGTTATTACATTCACTCATTCTTGTACCTTAGTTGGACCCTTAATGTGCATCCTAATTTATCAGCTGTCGCATTTGTTTATTATTAATTGTAGGAGCGGCATGATGGCACAGTGGTAGTGCTGTCACCTCACAGCAAGAAGGACCCGGGTTCGATCACCGGGTGGGAAAACCTGGGAATTTTCTGTGAGGAGTTTTTCTATACGTGTTCGAGTGGGTTTTCTCTGGGTGCTCTGGTTTCCTCCCACATTAAAAGACATGCATGCTATGTTAATAGCTGTCTCTAAAGTGTCCCTTAGTGTGTGAATACTGTATGTGTGTGTATCTGCTCTTCCAATCACTTCCATGGCCACAGATGTATGGTGTATGAATGTTTCAGCATACCAAGACATTTTGGACAATTCTATGCTCCCAACTTTGTGGGAACAGTTTGGAGCCGGCCCCTTCCTCTTTCAACATGACTGTGCACCAGTGCACGAAGCAAGGTCCATAAAGACATGGATGACAGAGTCTGGTGTGGATGTGCTTGACTGGCCTGCACAGATTCCTGACCTTAACTCAATAGAACATCTTTGGGATAAATTAGAGCAGAGACTGAGAGCCAGTATGACCTCACAAATGCGCTTCTGAAATAATGGTCAAAAATTCCCATAAACACACTCCTAAACCTTGTGGACAGCCTTCCCAGAAGAGTTCTAGCTACAAAGGGTGAACCGACGTGATATTGAACCCTATGGATTAGCTCATATGTAAGTCAAGGCATGTGAGCGAATACTTTTGGCAATACAGCGTATATGATTGTTAGCTATAAAAGAGACCATGGTACTGTCTCATTAACACACTAATGAGCTAAAAAGTGTGGCTCTCCTACAGGAACATCTCCAACATCTGACTCTACAATAAAGGGAACCAGTAAAGCATTTAAATCTCTTGTAAATATTTTTCCACAATATTACCATTATTCTGCACTAAACATACGTATAACTCCATCAAAAGCTGCTGATGGAAGAAATGATACCTATACTTTATGCTTACACAACTGATACTTCATCAATTATAGCTGTCATGGCTCCAGAATGGTGCTCCATTTCCAGTTTAGTGTGCAATAAAATCGCAAAAATCCAAACAGCACACCCTGGTGTAGGGAGTGGGGGTGCATTGTAAGGTTTGGCTGTAGTTTTGCATGATCAATTCTCTTGCATGATCAATATTATCAGGATTCACTGACCACTGAGAGATCTGCACGACTGCGGTCTTCATCACAGCCACGAATGGTCATCTTTGCCCTGCCTCTATGTGTGTTGCACCGCCTGAAGAGCTTCTAGCATTAACACCCATAGCATATGTTCAGTTCTTCTTGTCCTAACAGCAGTATTAAACCCCAGAACACATCCAGCAGACACACATAATGATCCAGAACAACATTGGAATTTTTTTTTAAGGGCGATGTCACACGGGTGTTAAGGGGTGGTGAGGAGGAAGCACGGTTCGACTGTAAATCAAATATGGGGAAAACCACAAATATTTTCTTTACTTCCTGTAGAGTGCATGGAGATTAAGACATCTCGAGACTGCATGGCTCCCGCTGTTGTGAGACAAAGTAACGCTTGTGGAAACAACATAAATTGTCCTATCACTGGAGTGATGGCTTTATCAGATGCACTGGCTCTTTCACAGGATAGAGATAGCCATTGATTTGTCACCATAGTGTGAAAAAGAAAGGAGAGAAAGAGAGAGATTAAATCAGGAGTGCCTGGGTGAGGGGAAGATTTCGGCATGGGCCCGAGTGTTCACATTCCTCCAGCATGGTACACTGTCTATCCTACTTACAAATAGACAGAACGGCAATTGGAGCAGGGTGTGTGGGTGGGGGCACTCTTAACAGAGCTGATTTAACTTGCACTGAATGAGGCTGGTGCAGGTAATTTGGTTTGAGGACAGAGAGAGAGAAAAGGAAAGGTCATCTCTGCTGAACTGCCACAGAGATGAGACAACCAGTGTAGCCATTAAACACCGAAATGCTGATATCACTCATTTAATATGACACACACACACACACACACACACATATATACAGGTATCCAAACATAGACAAAACCCATGGTGTGATAACAACACACCCCAACAACATGCATGTAAGTAATTCATGTCATAGGTCTGAACATGTTGTTTTTACTATTAAAATGATTAATATATATAAATTATTATTGTCAAGTGTCATTTATCTACATCAGCAGCCACACACACACACACACAGAAATCTAAATATTAACATACAAGAAACCTGCCATAGAACACTATAGAGACATATGAAGCTAACAGAGTAGCTAGCAGACTAGTAACAGCTAAAAGCTAACAGACTAGCTAACAGACTGTTAGAACATTAGCCCTATCTACTGAGGGATTTCTGTGCCAGTCTTACACTGTGTATTAATTTTTTTTCCAGTGATTTACGTAATAGTAGACAAAAATGTCCTTAATTGACAGTAACCAACACTATTTTGTTGAATTAGCTGGGTTAGTTAGCTAACAAGCCAAGCATGCACCTTCAGTGGCTAAGATTTCTAACGGAATATAAGCAAGGTGTATTTTTAGGGGAAAATTTCAATTTAGTGCCGTAATAACAATTTAGACCCTAACAACAAAGAGCCATTGAAGAGAAATTAAATATTCAAGAAAAATATAATATATATATATAACTTCTGGGCTATTCTATCTCCCGGAGGGCTACTTAAAGTTTTTATGTCCATTATAATGGCATATTAGGTTAAATATTTAACACAACAACAACCTTAGAACACTTATATATACTGTCATGTCTATTTTGTTGTCCTTTCAATTCCCTATGGATCCATATACAACACACACACATACACTTCCTCAGTCCATTTGCGTGCACTGGACCAGGGACATCTATGTTCATCCTGCCAGACTGGGTGGTCTCCAGCTTTCCTTCTAAGGCTGTTTATCTAACGCCGTTCCTCCTCATAGACATCGCTATTTCTCCAGCAAAAGGTTAATAAATCAAAAAGCACCTCTGAGTGCAATTCATGACAACACATCACATTAAGGACTACTGAATGGGTGCTAGCGTGGGAGGCTGTGTCTATCACTGGATAATTTTCATTGCTGGCACATTTTTCTATGTCAATCCAAATGGTACCATTTGGGATTTATAAAACTGCCTGAAAGCACTCAGACGGGCAATCTGTCTGCAGAGCGGTAGCATTTGTGCCTCTGTGGGAAAAAAGTGCAAAACAAAAATACTGTACAGCTTCATGTTTATGAATAAAAAGTGGATAATGGTACAGTGATGGCTAATGTGTCACACTGCTCTTTCTTAATAAAGCTTAGGGCATTAAAAAGGTGCATCCGCAGAGCACATGGCAATGCACAGAGCCCAGGGATTTGCTGCATTGATAAAAACTGCAGGGAGAATACAGCTGGACATTCCAACATCAGTCCCCAGCTGTTGCTAATGTTTTTTCCTTACTCACTTACCCTGAAATCATCACCCATCTAGAACAAATTATACACATTCTTCTGTAAATCAGACAGATATGCTGGGCTTTTCAGATAATAAAACAACATGTCAGCACTATACACTCTTCCTCACATATCATGCATTCTATACAAATCCTGAATAGTCATAGCTCCACCCAACCTACTTATTCCACCTCATTTCATTATGTGTCTCTATGTATTTCTAACCCATCCCTTACTAATATCGAGTTCACATTTCCCCCTGCCCCCATCCTTGATCCTTTAACCCCTGCCTGTCCGTTTACTCCATCATTTAATGCTGAGAGCAAGAGACTTCTGGGAAACCAAGTCCTTTGGGGAGCACTGCTAGTTACTTCCCCTCTCCAGTTTCTCTCGTTAGCCTGAGAATAGGGTAGTATCAGGCCAAGGAATGAACTCTATCACCAGACTAACATGTGGCATTTTGCATTTATCTTTCACTTTCCTCAACTTCATGGATAGGTCTATTTTATACAGAGTACTAAACAGCCAATGACCCACCTCGTATTTTTATCTCACACTCACATTGGCACCTACCTTGTGATTCTTGCCATGTCGGTACACCATCCAGTCCTCGCCATTGGTGCTGACCTCAAGTTTGAAGCTGGTGACATAATAAGATTTGTGTGTCTCTTTAGATATGGCTCCTTGGGTGGCAATGCCAGCCAGAACCTTTAGGAAGTGTAGGTCCACCTAAAAGTGCAGAAAAAATTTAGATGAGCTTGGAACAAGAACACAAGATATAATATTATGATATGAGCCAAGGATGAACAGAAAAGGGCTTTGCAATGTGACGATATCATTCTAATGCTGTATTATTATAAACTATATTATGGAAGGGGCAGCACGGTGGCGAGGTGGATAGTGCTGTGGCCTCACACCAAGAAGATTCGAACCGCGGGTGGGGCAACTAAAGAAATTTCTGGGTGGTGTTTGCTTGTTTTCCCCGTGTTCGTGCATGTTTTCTTCTGCATTCCAAAGACATGCAAGATAGGTTAATTGGTATTAATAGCATGTGAATGTGTGTGTAAATGTGTGTGCGACCTATGATGGACTGGTGCCCTGTCTAAGGTTGTTCCTGCCCTCGCGCCCAGAGTTACGGGAGGGGCACCGTGAACCTAAAATTAGGATAAAGCGGGTATAGAAAATACTGTAGCTGTGAGCTGTGGAAATGTGAGGGGCTCTGCTAGGTACTGCATATGCAGCGCTATCAGTCGGCGCACGGACATTAGTCAGACATTCATAATCACCTTTTCTCAGATCAATACACAACAGGATAAACGGGTGGGTGCTCCCACCCACACCAAAGCCCAGCATCACACCTCCAGCAACAAGCAGGAGGATACAGCTTTTCATTTTTGCCATCAGACATCTAGCAAGATTATTAAGCAAGAGGGTTACCCCTAGACCCCTTCTCTATCACCTCAGCTAGGTTTCATTTGAACACAAGGCGGATAACTGTAACATTTGTTATCTGTCAGGAAGGCTGACATAACTTTTATACACACACACACACACACACACACACATACATACACACAAACTGTGTTGCTGCTAAGGGCCACAAACACACCTACACAAAAAAAATCAATAGCACAGAAGACTGCAGCTAACTATTTATTCCGGGGAAAGGACCATCATCAATCAAGTGGCTGTTACCATCAAAGCCATGCGCGCATCATCAACCCAAGAGAGAATGCGCGTGTGTGTAGTGTGTGCATTTGAGGGTGTGTGTGAGAGAGAGAGAGAGAGAGAAAAAAAAAGCGAGAGAGAAAGAGAGATAGGAATTCAGGAGCCTCTTAATCTTGAGAGAAAGCAGAAGTGTGGCTTCTAGAAAACAGGTTGGGCATTGAGGAACACATGATGAAAAAGGAATGAGAGTGTGACATATGTTGGAGGAAGGTGATGAACAACCGGGAGCTCCTGTTCGACCCAAACACACATTCACACAGCTTACCCATGCTACACACCGCCACACCTCCATGGGGCAACAGTGTAAAAAAAACACCTGCTGTGCTTGCTCACCTCCACACAAACATAGACAATCCCTACACACACCTATATACACACATTGTCTGTAAAATACAGCCATTTAAATCAGATGAGACTATAGTGAGATTTTTGGTCTCAGGGGGACAGATGTGATGTGCAGCACACCAGCTGGTAGATAAATACAAATTCAGAGATTAAAGCACATTCACACACAAGTCTAAACAGCACTTACAGTAGGTAAAAGCAAATGTGTCCATTAGGAACAATTTAATTTTAATTCTATAACGTGCTTCCACTAAAGAACAGAAGCTTTAGATAGAGGAACAAAATTCAGGATATAATCATGAAGCTGGAACGCAACATCTCCCTGAGGAGACACTGAGAGAAGCCAGACTCAAAAGAGAATCCCATCCTCATTTGGGTAATAATGAGAAAATTGAACACTACATAGAAAGAAGGTGTATAAACAATGAAATATGACCACGTCCTAAGCAGGAGCCGGTTATTCCAAGTGATATGAGGTCGCAGGGCAAATTGACCATCAGGATTGGAATCAGCACTCTCTCAGGAGTAGCATGTGCCGCTCGACATGGACAGGGATGTGAGGAAGAGGAATAATTAAGAACTTTACTGCTTCTGCAGTACTGGTGTGATTTTATATAAACTACTACGCATTTTTAGCAACTGACGTTGTAAACCGGATTAAACCAGACAAACTTTAGTGTTGCACCACTTGCACATATCCATGCATTTACAGTATGACGATTACTCGATTGGAGAACGTTCACTGAGTGCCTTGTTGATGTGAGTGGACAAAGGAGAGTCTGAGCAAGATATATTATAAATCTGCCAGGAATGTTCGTATTTGGTACGGCGAGACAAACATGGTAACATGATACAAAACACATGAACCAATCAATACTAGACAAGCATTTAGAACAAAGTGCCAAGCAGCCATGTTAGGGGCTTCACAAGCATGTTCTAATCTCGAGATTTTATTCATAGAATTGACACCTTTAACGGTTTTTACTGCAATATCCCTGCTGTAGTACTGTGTGTCTGATACTGAATTATTTGCAAAAGCCATTTTGGGAATCTACAGCACGGTGTAAAAATGAGAAAGGACAGATTGATGTGCAAGAGAGAATATAGCTCTCATTATTCTCCACACTAACAATAACTCAGCATCCCCTAAGCTTCTGCCTTCTCTGCACTCTGCCTGGGAGGCCTGTTAATAAAATGTGAATGCAACCAGAAAAGGTTATGGCATTTTCCTTCCGTATATGAGAGAAGGATGAGAGAAATAAAGAAGGATTGTGTGTGAAAAACAGAAATATGTGTGGTTGTTGGTAAACACTTACCTGTATATACTCTTTGTTGCTGTCCTCACTGGGCGTCCAGGCGTTGTTCTCATAGTTAAGACGAGCCTGTCGTGGAGACCAAAGTCCATCACTGAAAGATGACGATGCTGTGATCTGGTCATCTGTGATCCTTCCTGACTCCATCCCGAAAGGATTGCTACAGTGAAAATCTAAAGGCAGACACACAGCATATCAGCTACTAAAGACAAATATTATACGGTATGTCCCTCTCCTGCTAATTTGTTCACGCTGTGCATCTAAAATTTTATTTAGACTCGCTACGAGACTGTAGCAAGACTGCTGTAAAAGATAAATATTGACGATTTAAAGCAGCTGTTGTGGTACACTGGTATCTGCATCCTAACTGAACCAGTGCTAACTGTTTCATACTGTGAGTTTAAGAGTGACTGAATGATGAATGGTTTGCAATCCGTGTTATTAAAAAGTAGTTCAAAAATTGTTACTGCTCACACCGTGGACTCCGACAGCCAAATAAATTATGGTTCTTTTAATAGTATTTTATCAAGATTCGTCATTTTTGCTCTGCTGCTGGACAAGTCTGGAACAAATTACCTCTTTATAGTTCACTTCAAAATATTCATATTTATTCTTTGTTTTGTTCCACTGTAGTTCATCATTGAAATATCCAAGAGACTCTAGTTACTCTAGTATGTATTAAATGTACAAAAAAAATGTTTTCCATAGTCATAGTAACAAGATCACTATATATATATATATATATATACAGGGTTTGGACACTGAAACTAGACCACAATCACTTATTAGTATGGTGTAGGACACATACAAGTCTTGCACAGTGGTCAGAGGGATTTTAAGCCATTCTTCTTGCAGGATAGTGGCCAAGTCACTACG
>JAOUQV010000043.1:12271579-12286486 GCA_028565295.1 Aspidoras spilotus
ATTTAGCCATGAAACCTCCCACACTAAAATAACAGGTGTTTCAGTTTCATTGTCCAACCCCTGTATATATATATATAGTCAATGATTTAGCAGAACTTGCTGATTTCATAGACAAAGCCTCTGAAATTACTCCTTCTGCACATTGATTGGAAAGGAGCAGCAAGTTCTTACCATCGTATACTAGTCACTGAATGCAAAGAGATCATGGAAATATGCTCATAAAATACTGATACTGTGGCCATTTACATCACACTGTGCTTTCCATAAAGCATCATGGGTACATCATTGATGTAATTTTTAGTACTAAAATAATGAATAATGCTTTATTTTAATAAATGTTACTTTACATATTTATAATTGCAAAAAGCACTTAATTCAGTCATTCATTCATATTCAGTAACCACTTAATCATAGTTCTAGGGTCACAGGAAAGCCGGTAACTCTGAGCGCGAGACGTTAGGTACCACCTTAGACAGGGCGCAAATCCTTCATAGGGCACATGCGCACTCACAATCATACACACATTCAAACACTACTGGGCAAATTAGAGACACCAATTAACCTAACATGCATGTCTTTGGAATGCGCGAGGAAACCAGAGTACCTTATTTGATCACCTTAAATTAGTAGGTCTGCTTGTCTCTTAGCCTGAAGTAATAGTTCTGTTAAGATATCATCACCCAATCAGTCATTTTCTTACACTGAGTCCTTGTATAAAAGCGTGACTATGAGTCTTAGCGTGACCCAAAATGACCTCCATAGTCAGCGAAACAGAGAGTACAGCAGACCCTCACTGTGGCTCTGTAGTGTACCACATGCTGCTAGCTTGAGTAGCAAGCATAGTGCAGTCAGCCTTTTGTCTGCTCTCATTAATTCATGTTTGTGAGTCTGGAAAAACCAGCAGCTTGGTGCATGGAGAAGTTCCTTTATGATACAAAGAAGTGCTACAACTGGGTCATGCGTTCGAACCTGGGCTGTCTGTACCTCCAGGGGGCAAAGATGGGAGATGTTATTGTGGAGTGCTGCTGGGTAGAATTGGAAACAATCGTCATGGATGAACAAACCGTGTGTGTGTCTGGAGTGCGCAAGCACCGAGAGCCGGCAGTCATTCACATCTAAGAATTCATGTCATGCTGATACAGTAGCATTCCACATTTCTGAAAAAGGTGTCTGCAGCCAAAAAATACACCCGAGCCCAAAATGGGGGAAAAAAAATGTTATGATTAAGCTTGCAGAGAGTAAAACAAATCCGCCACAGTGATCATTAACAATCCTGAACTATAAATGAGTGTTTGCTGTTGGGTGATGCGATCAGCGCAGAGAAACTGCCCCATAGCAATATCACCATCCGTCAACAGGCTTTAATTCACATAAGCACATGATACAGCCGAGACCAGAATGTACAGCCCACGGGGTGGAGAGGTTGAAAGAGAGAGGGGCAACTGGGTGATATATGAATCGCTCTGGGGAAGTTGGATAGTAAGCTCTCACTGACTTTCCTTCTTGCCACACATCTCATGTTCCAGCTCTCTAATGGTGGAAAACAAATTGGTTGATTCGCCCAACTGTAGCCGTGGCAACTGTAGAACTGGATTATACATACGGTTGAGCAAACTAAATATCGGTTGGTGGGGGGAGGTTTAAAGAAACGCCACAGGATTTAAATTGGTTAATATCGATGCTCAGACATGCACTAAATTACATACACTATATTTCCAAAAGTATTTGCTCACCCATCCAGATTACCGGAATCAGGGGTTCCAATCACTGCCATGTCCACAGGTGTATTAATGCTTCAGCATACCAAGACATTTTGGACAATTACATGCATGCAACTTTGTGGGAACAGTTTGTAGCCGGCGCCTTCTTCTTTGAACATGACTGTGCACCAGTGCACAAAGAAAGGTCCATAAAGACATAGATGACAGAGTCTGGTGTGGATGAACTTGACTGTCCTGCACAAAGTCCTGACCTTAACCCGAAAGAACATCTTAGTCATGAATTAGTGCCAAGACTGAGAGCCAGGCCTTTTCGTCCAACATTAGTGTGTGACCTCAAAAATGCGCTTTTGGCAGAATGGTCCCATAAACACACTCCTAAACCTTGTGGACAGCCTTCTCAGAAGAGCTGAAGCTGTTCTAGCTGCAAAGGGACCAACGTCATATTAAACCCTATGGATTAGTTCATATGTGAGACAAGGCAGGTGAGCGAATACTTTTGGTAATATAGTGTATTTAGTGCATAAACGCACAAGTAAAAAACGTTGAGAGACTAAATTTTTAGGAACAATGTGTGTGTGTGTGTGTGTGTGTTTGGTAAATATCACTGGAGTTAACTCATTCTATTGTCATATTTGAAAGTGATACATTTTGCCACTATGCTTTCACACAGTGGAATTGGTCCTCTGCATTTAACCCATCCGTGCAGTGAAACACACACACACAGGTGAAGTGAGCAGACGTGCCCGGAGCAGTGAGCAGCCATCACAGCGCCCGGGGAGCAACTAGGGGTTAGGTGCATTGCCCAGGGGCACTTCAGCAATGACTTGTCACCACTTTGAATCAAACCAGGGACCTTCCGGTCGCAAGGCTGGTTCCTTAACCACAAGAAAGATGATTTAAGTGACTTTAAACATGGCATGGATGTTGGTGCCAGTCAGACCGGCCTGAGTATTTTAGAAACTGCAAAAATGTACTTGTACAGTGCCCCGTTCCGACAACATAGACAGGTATAGGTCATTACAGTTACATAATCACATGTCCACAGACAAACAACTTCATGGCAAAGTTTAATGATTTTGCTAAAACATAACAGCAGCTTCTGCAGAAATTTGTATATCAGTTATATATAAGGATCTGCAGACTGCGGGGCTCTCATCAGGAAGCTGTTAGCTCATATGGGATTTTTCCAAAGTACTGTAGGTGATAATACAACACTACAAATTACTAGCTAATGACAGAAAGGCAACTCATCCAAGGCCCTCTGAAGATTAAATGAATGAACACAAAAGATGTAGCTGAGATCACTACAAGAGGCAGTCTAGTACTGGGCAGAGGAGTGGAGACTAGATTTCCTCTCTACATGAGGAGGTAGTTTGATGGAAGCTTTTCCCCAGCAATCTGTGCCATGCTGGGCAGACACACCTCTAGGCTGTGTATTTACTCAAGATTTCTATCTCTGCTGCAGAATACTGGCCTGTATCCGCCAAAAAAAACGGTCAGGATAAAAAGAGCTCCTAGCACATGCTTCTGTCCATCTATTCTTTCACTGGATTTTGTTCTCCAGGTGTGCATGGTATCTATTCTTCCTGCTTGTCTTTTTATTGTCTTCCCTTTCTGATAGCAAGTTGTGCATCTCATAAAACATGGTTTGCCAGCACACAGGCTGGGAAATTTAAATTAAACAGCAGTGGTTGGGGAAAGCATTCCACACAACATCAAATTGGGTTTCGCCAACACCCCCCTACGCACATACATGTTCTAATTCTATAAATCTCTTTGTCTACATGCTGCGATTTAGCACACATATTCTCCCACACAAAATTTCACCTGAATCGACTTAAGCATTACAGAATTTTCTTAATGCCATGGCAACCGTAAGCCTCTGCATCCCCCAGGCTTTTGTCTTTATTTCTTTTTTTTTTTTTATGATGGAAATCCTGCAACCTGCCAAAATGATAGCCCTTATCCTGGCATCTGTTTGCTTCTCTATGCTTCATGCTGAGGTACACCTTTGCACCACTGACACTCTCAACCCAAGATCAGGGAGATCGGTGATTGCATGTCTTTAGTACATCCCGAGGGAGGAAGTGACAGATCGCGCACTAGCAGTGTGGATTTCAATAAGAGGAGGGTGTCAAGCACTAATGTGAGTGTTTGGTCACTTTGCACACTGTAGAGCATCATCCAGTCCCTAGTCCCTATTATTACCATATTCAAAACCAAGGACTAACAGCCGGAGTGACTGAAATGGTTAATTTTCCAACAGTCTGAGAGAAAACATCTAAATCACAGCATGGAGGAGGCACTTCAATGGGCACTTTTGGACCAAACAGCTCCAGGAAAAACCCACTGGGGAACACCCAGGAGAACTACAATATAGTTTATTTCTGTTTGCAATCACACAACCAGCAATAGTGTGGTGTAAACCGACCCGGCTGATGCTTAATGTAGCAAAGTTACTCCTTTGTGATCTGAGGTCGTTGTGATTTTTGCTTTCTTGTATTCCTCCTTAACCTTCTTGATGTTCTGTCTATAATTGCTTCACTTGAAAACACGACCACATCACCCCGGTTTTAGAGCAACTGCATTGGCTCCTTGTGCATAAACACATCCAATGTAAAATACTGCTCTTTACTTTTAAAGCCCTTCATGGACTTGCCCCGGTCTATCTTTCCCACCTGCTGACCCCCTACACTCCCTGGCGCTCACTCAGGTCCTTCGATTCTGGCCTGCTTTAGATTTAGACTGGCCTCATTGGGTGGCAGATCATTTAGTGTGGCTGCCCCCACTCTGTGGAACTCTGTTCCATCTTCTCTTTGATCCATCTCTTCACTTCCACACTATACATCTCTATTAAAAACCCATATCTTTAACTGTTTTCTTTTCTTATCTTACTATACTGTATGTGTTTATTATTTCTGCGCTACATCCATTGAAAGTATTATTATTATTATTATTATTATTGCTACTTTTATTGTTATTATTATTATTATTACCTAATGTTGCCACATGAGAGGAACTGATAGCAAAACATAAATCCACAAAAAAACATATAACACCGGGACTTTACTGCCAAAAATTCTTTGGATATTTAAAATGAGGGACGCAATTAAAATGTACCCTTACATCGGGGCATATAGGCATTAATAACTTGCCCTCAGGCCCTGCAGTCATGACCTATCCTTATCCTTTACAGATCCTCCTCAAAATAAACTAACAAGCATTGTGTTTTTATACAGTTTATCATTATTATCTTTCGGATTTTTCCCTGTCCCCAGGGGTCGCCACAGCGAGTCCCTCATATTACGATCCGTCAATGTTTTACGTCGGATGCCCTTCCTGGTGCAACCCTCACCCCTTCGGGCTCAGTATAGAACAATTTAGCTTCTCCAATGAATCTATCATGCATGTCTTTGGAATGTGGGAGGAAACCGGAGTACCCTGTTGGAGCATGGGGAGAACATGCAAACTCCACACAGAAATTTCCAGAGTTGCCCCTACCCGGGACTCGAACCCGGATCCTCTAACCACTGCGGCATCGTGCCACCAAAATAAAACTTCTCTACTCATGCATATTATAATTTTTGTTTTATTTAGTAGAAATTATATCATATGCTGTCATTGCTTTGCGATTGCTGGCTGCACAGATGTGCTCTGTGGGATAGGGGTAAACTGACTGTGCATCCCAATTTCTTGTCAGCTGTTGCAGCCCAGAGAAGTCAAACCTTTTCCGCTAGTGTGCTATTATTCAGTGGAAATGCTGATTATTTCTGTAGGGTACAGTAAAAGAGGACCCTTTGAAAATATTCTTCAGGTTCTGCTTTAACTTGATGACACATACGCAGATTTACAGACAGACATTATATTAATAACACCAGCTCTCTTGTTTGCTGCAGAGCCCGGAGATCAGGACTCATTTAAAGAGGCATTCCTGGAATGCATTCACAAGGATAAAATGGGACAGTACATTCCTGCCCGCTGTTTATTTTCTCTACACACTGCTGCCCTGATCTGAATTTGTCAAGTTGACTCAAGCAGATCCATAATGAAGAGGTGAATTGCATGGTTCAATATGAAGGCCATACAGGAGTCATACAGGAACAATAAGCTTCCTGCTATTGTACCAAACCTGACCTGCTAGTATCTGTCTGATACCATGCTAGTTCCTTACCAATAGTATTGTTTCCCTGCAGGGTCTAACAAAATAGCACTTAACACCAACCTAACCAATGAGATCCTTTCCCTCTAGTTTGCAGAAGCCATTCACTACTTAACAGTTAAGTGGGACTTGGCACATTGCTGCTGTTGTTGGTTTGATCAGAAGAAAAGCTGAAGTGTGTGCATCCTGTGTGAAAAAAAAGCTCTCTATTATGTGCTAATACAGACTGATTCATCAAAGCTCATACTACGCTGACACTCTTCACACACACTCAGATAACAAACCTTCTCAAAACATATACATAAACGTCCTCAGATGGAAGAAACATATTTGAATGCTATCAAAAATGGCCGACAGTTTGATATGACTTATTTCAATGCACTGACAGGAGTAAAGGAATACACTAGATGGCCTAAAGTTTTTTGGATACCTCACATTTACACCCATGTGTTGAAAAGGCGATTCCAGATTTAGTCTGCCTTTGCTAATAATATCCACTCTTCTGGGAAGGTTATGTACTGAACACTGGAGCCTAACATTTAATGATTAATAGACAAAGCCATGGCCTTATTATCAGGATAGAGGGCTTGGGGCCAAAAGTTCACTCTGTAGTGGCTGAACTGAGCAAAGCCCTTACTATGTCGTCCTCATTCATTCGTTTTCTGTACCCGCTTAATCCTAGTTTTAGGGTAACGGGGAAGCCAGTGCCCACCCGACAACTCTGAGTGTAAAGGCAGGAACAAACCTAGACGGGGCGCCAATCCATTACAGGGCGCACATACACATGCAATCACACACACATTCACAAACTAACTGGCAATTTAGAGACACCAATTAACCTATCATGCATGTCTTTGAGATGCGGGAGGAAACCGGAGTACCCGGAGAAAACCCGCGCAAACAAAGGGAGAACATTCGTTCATTTATTCTTTCATTAATTTTCTATACCCGCTTGATCCCAATTCTGGGGTCACAGGGAAGCCGAAACCCATCTGGCAACTCTGGGCGCAAGGGCAGGAACAAACCTAGACAGGGCACCGTTCCATTATAGGGCGCACACTTACATTCACACACTAACTGCCAATTTAGAGACACCAATTAACCTATTATGCATGTCGTTGAAATACGGGAGGAAACTGGATTACCCGGAGAGAACCCGCGCGAACACAGAGAGAACATGCAAATCTATCTATCTATCTGTCTGTCTGTCTGTCTGTCTATCTATCTGTCTGTCTGTCTGTCTCTTTCCTCTAATCAGAAACCAAAACCTAAATCACAGAGTCACCATTTCCCCTCTCTATCAGTAATATAGAACCATACCCCGCCATAGTGGTGCGGTTCTCTTACCTGTCTTATAGATCTCATAGCGCAGCGAGAAGCCAGCTCCCTGGTGGGCGTAGTCAGACACAAATCGTATGTGGAGCACGGGTCCTGATGAGATGATGGCTGGCGGGGCGATGTTACTGCAGTGTTTCCCCAGAAGATCAGCAGAATCGGAATTTCCGTCACGAATCTCGACAAAGTCGTATCTGCAAAGCAAACAGGGCACGTGTGAGGGTAGAGATCCAGTAGGGTCAATGGTTGAGTAATTATACCTGACCCCGTGACCTGTGTTACATGCACATTCCTGCCTGTCTATGAAATGAGTCCTAGAAACAAATAGATCTTCAGCTGTTTCTCCTGGATCATAGATGCAGTCATGGTCTAACAAAACCTGGCGGCAGACCACGCAGTCGGATCTTTAGAATAGTTGTATTATTACTGAAATATGTATAGCAACCACTGGCCACTTTATTAGGTACACCTTGCTAGTAAAATGTTGGACACCCGTTTGCCTTCTGAGCTGCCTTAATTCTTCATGGCATACTTTCAACAGAGATGGTCTTCTGTAATTCTTGCTTATACCGAGTGCTTTTCTATTATCTCAAACCAGTCTGCCCATTCTCATCTGACCTCTTACATCATCAAGGCATTTACGTCCACATAACTGACCCTCACTAAATATTTTCTTTTTTTCGGGCTCTAACAAAAAAATACTCGCCCGTCTGGCACCATCAACCACACTTTAAATTTAAAGTAACCCAAATCACCTTTCTTCCCCATTCTGAGGCTCTGTTTGCACTTCAGCAGGTTGGTTTGATCACCTCTATACGCCTAAATGCATGAAGTTGCAGCCATGTGATTGGCTGATTAGATATTTGTGTTAAGATGCGACTGAACAGGTGTGCCTAATAAAGTGGCTGTTGAGTGTATGCTTTAATAAGGATGAACTGAAATACACGAGGGATTTTACGGGGTAAAGAAATACACACGATTACAACTAATAGAATAAAAAGACTATAAAGGACACGGAAGGCTAAAGTGCACCCTCTCACTCTCATAAATATTCAGCACAGATGCACTTCATACACACAAACCCACAAACCCACACACACACACACACACACACACCCCGAGTGTTTACAGACTGTCAGTTTTTCTTCAGCAGCACCCACTGTAATGACTTCTCTCGCTCCTTTTTTTTTTTTCTCATTACAGCCCCGGTTTATAAGCAGCCGTAGCCTGAGGAGCTTATGCATGCTGCGGTCAGAGGGGGCTCGATCTCAGTTTAACTAAGGAAAAAACACGCCTATTATGCACTCCGAACATTTCCTGGCTGATTACACAAAATGGACTCCATTCCTCAAAGACACAAAAGGCTGACCTTAATGACAAGTAAATTAAAAACAGCTAAAATGCAACACGCACAAAAACGAAAGCCAGCGAGAGAGAGGTAATGAATTAACGTATCGAATTTAATCCGATCAAATTGATTAATCTCCTTTTTTTTAATTTAAATAATTTAAGTCTTAACACAAAGAATGACCGAATACTAAAGAAGGAACTATAGTGAACTGCCATTGAGTCTAATGAGGATGCTGGTAAAGGATGCTGGCTGTCCTTCTAAGGGCTGTGCAATCGCACTAACATGCTGATTTTTTCTTGTTTTACGGAGCCGCTTACACTAAAGTTCATTCAACACTAAACCGTGACTGGTGCCAGTGTGTTGAGTCTCATCTGACCGCAGCGCAATGAACCGGCGACTGCGCGCTGCACTCGAGCTGAGGACAAGCCATTGTTCAACAGTCGAGAGTCTCCTGACTCAGAAGCCAACAAGCACTGATGTGCTGAGGTCTGTCTCTTACTCTCTTCCTCCAAACAGCCACATCTTATACGGATAAGACAAGTCACATTCTCACTTAAGCTTCTAGAATAAGTGTTGAGTGTGTGCTTAAGGCTACTGGGCTGGTTCGGACTTCCTGGGTAGGAAATGAGAAGCAGCATGTGTGGTTAGGGGTTGCTGAAATGTTGGCTTTAAGCCGGTATGAATGATTACTCTTGTTTCGCTAGTCATTATGTTTGGCTCTGGATAGCCGTGGGGGTCACAGATCATCGCATTATGTACTCCCAGTCTTCCAGAGGAGGATGTCATCAAATGATGATATTCCAGGTGTTTTATTTACCTGTGACTACAGAGACTCTTTCCACCATTAAATATGTCTAAGAATTTACATATCAAGTAAGGCACAATGGCGCAGTGGATAATGCTGGTGCCGCACAGCAAGAAGATCCCTGGTTCAAGCCCCGGATGGGACTCTGTGTAGAGTTTGCATGTTCTCCCCGTGTTCACGCGGGTTTTCTCTGGGTGCCCACATTTGAAAGACATACATGGTGACTCTAAATTGCCCGTTAACATATGAATGATTGTGCATGTGCCCTATGATGGATTGGCGCCCTATCTATGGTTTATTCTGCTCTCGCGACCCTAAACTAGGATTAAAAAGTGAATGAATACATTTACTTATCACACACACATACCAACTATCTGTATTGCTGTTTACTTTTCATTCTGTTACTGCAACTGTTGGGTTGTAAATAAATTGATGCATCACACACATTTATTGCCATTTATATACATTTATTTTTAGCTTGTTGTCAGTTTGCACTCTAACTGGTTCTGATCTGCCCTGCACTACACGTTGGCAGATGATTATATTGCAGTTAGACAATGAAACTGAAACTATAATAATAATAATATATTATATTATAATATATATATAATATTGTATATAAACTATATATAATAATAATAATAATAATAATAATCCTTTTACATTCTGTCGTCATGCTGACAGCCAGGAGCAGTGTTTAATTTGGTATGGGGCACTATGGTGGGCAGTTGTTTTTTGCTTTCAGACTCTAGTTTTAGCCCATTGTCAATTAACACACAGACACACACAAACACACGCACACACACGCTACAACTGCAGCATTCATGATTGCTCTCTAATCATTACAGTCACATGACCAGTGTCTTTAAGGCGAATGCTAAACATTAACAAATGCTAATTGGATTTCTATAGATTTTTATTAGGGGATGCTGTTGCTATGGTTTCATATCAGTTCATATCAGGCAAGGATGTAGATATTTTCCAAAGATTTCCAAGATTTCCCAATTGTAAGGAAATGTGTTTCTTTAGCTGATTACAGAAAGTTTCATTCGGAAGTTTTATGTTTTATTTTTAAGTTTTTCCTCTCTCGTGTGTGGCGGTGGAAACTCTCTACGGAGCTCTTGTTTGGAATGATCACGGTAATGTGTGTGTGTGTGTGTGTGTGTGTGTGAGTGTGCTCTCCACCTCATGCTCTCTAAGCTGCCTCTTAATTGCCTTTCACACGTTCTGTCTTTCAGGCAGGAATCTTTTTCACACCTGCACACACCCATCAAGCTTCAGAGATCTGCCATACATACACACACATATTCTCTTGGTAACGCTGGGTTAATGAGAGGCCACCTTCAGCTTGACACACTATGACCATCAGTGTCTCACTGTCACACACCAAAGCACCAATCTGTTTACAGTAAGAAAACAAATATTAACACTTTTTTAAAAGTAATGAGGAAAAAAATCCAGGCCACATTTCTGCCGACAATCTGCCGATAAACGTCTTCACACTTTTTCCCCCAAAGTACAAAGCTATTTACAGCAGTTACATAGTAATTCAAACCAAATAGATCCTAATTTATTTTTCTGTTTAATCCACTCTGGGTCAAGGGCCAGCCGTGCCCACCCGGCAACTCTGGGTGCAAGGGCAGGGACAATACTAGACAGGGCTCCAATCTATCATAGGGCACACTCACGGTCACACATAGACACATTTACACACTGAAGGTACTTTAGAGACACCAATTAACCAAACACGCATGTCTTTGGAATGGGGGTGGAAACCGGGGCAACCGGAGACAACCCGCGTGAACATGCAAACTGCACATAGAATTTCCGGAGTCGTCCCATCTAAGGATTAAACCTGGGTCATTTGTGCTATGAGGCGTCAGCACTACCCACAGTGCCGCCCTGTTGAAAATCAGAACGTGCCAATAACTTATTGATCGTTATCAATCAAACTGGTCAGATTTTCGTTTCTACTCGTTTACTATTGACAGTCAGTAACAGGTGGGAGAAATAAGACAGATATGTAGTACCTATGTGACCAGAGACCAGGCCAAATGTATTATGATTTAATTAATTATTTTATAGTAATAACCTTATAGATGCATGTCCTGCTATGTCACATTGCTTCTAGACAAGACCACGATCCTCCGGCTCTGCGACATAACCCTGATCGTCTTGTCTGTAACAAATGATTCTGCAACCCGAGTAAGACCGTTATACATGTGGGACATTAATGAGCCCCCCGAAGTCCAGCTCTGCTTCATAACATCCATCGATTCTTCATTACATGTAGAAAAATAACCATTGATCAATTGGGACCCGCTGGGAAGTGGTGTAGGACAAGGTTATCATTAATATGTCACTTCATATTGCAGAAGTGCCCTATTGCTCTCCTTTTCACACCAAAGCCCTTGCATAAGCCTCTATGACATCCTAGTTTGGTTCAGCCTCTATTAAAGGAAGGTTGGTCCACCAGGGTAGGTCTAAATCCAGGTAAAAGCTATGGATCTGTCCACTACAGACAAGTTAGGCGAGGTAGTGCTAGGGAAAAAAAACAGGGGTTAGTAACAGGTGTTCAATTCCCGGGACTGAAACAGATGACAAGAGATGGGTATGCTCAGTCAGTCAAACCTATCCTTCGGAAAACATCTGCGTGGTCAAACATCACAAAAGCGATGATGGCGTATGCCATGACATGGACCTTCTTACCCCAGTGTTGATGGAGCAAGAGCCCAGGCAGCTGTTCCCTGTCCACAGATGCAGGACATTTTCTGCAGCTTGACATGCATCGAGCACTCGGATTTTTCCGGATGCTACAAAGCTACTGTCACAATCCATGCTCACAATTAAATGATTTAAAAAAAAAACATGGCCAACAATGAGCGCAGATCCATCAGAGTTGCACGTGTGGAACGTTGGTTAGCCACAACTAAACCAGCTAGAAATAATCTCCAGAGTAAATACACTCACAATAGGAATTAATGATCTCCATCTGCCAACTGTTTCCAAACTGGTACCCAAACAACATTTCGTAATGCACAGACGTCATGACCCTTGTTTCTCACCTAGAGCAAGCAAATCACAGCTATGTGCCACATCCATTACGCAGTGATCATATACCTTATAAAAAAAAATCTGGTTTGCAGACCATGGTAATATCACAGTGGTCACAAAGCACGAGGCTCCAAAAGGAGAGAGAGGATTATACCGAGATAGAATGACGGACAAGAAAATAGGGGAAAACAACCTTCATCCTCAGTATATATACATTAACCATGCCATTCAGGAGTGTCTCCTGCTTGATTGAATTACAAATATATCATAATAAATCATGTAGCTCTTTTTATATTCATTCAACATCAATCTATTTATAACCCTGAGGGGCAGGAAGCAGTTGGCACTGCGCCAGGCTTGTGTGGAGTGATCTGCGGAATTATAATTCACACTGCAGAGTGAAGCGCAGGGGCAATGCTGTCATGATTATTCCAGCTGAGCTCTGGAGCCCTGGACATGCTTGCCAGTCTGACACTGCATTTCTCCCCAATGCAAACACAATCACTGAAATATTCTCACCACAAACACTGACAGTGCCGATCGTCCAATCGGCAAATATTGCATTCGTTAGGTAGAGATGTGTGTTTTTCTTCTACGCCTTTTTTTCTCTCTTTGTTCAGGTCCTGTCTCTCTAAAGTATACGCAGAGTTATATGTGGGAAATAATCAGGAAGCGGTTAAACACACGTACATTCCTGTGAAGAGTAACGCGGCAATAAAAAAAAAAAACTTAAACAATTCACGGAAAATGATCCAAAGCGAACAGAAGCTGGGCCAGACTGTGACGACTGGATGACTATATACCCTACAATATCCTGACACCTTTTTCGACCAGATGATTAAAACATTAGTGCAACAACAGGAAAAGAAAGCAATATTAAGTACAAAAGCAGAGAAGAAAGGAAAAAACAAGTTAGAGCGCAATGTTAAATGTAATTAAATACAGTGATTTACACAAATCACATGCAAGATGTTAATAATGAGACAATTTCATGAGAAATGTTACTATATTTGCTCATTTCGAACCTGTCATTCCAACACGGGTTCAAGAGATTTGCATTCATTCATTTTCGATGCCAGCTTAATCCTAGTTCACAGGGAAGCCGGTGAACTAAGAGCTCTGTGTGCAAGGGCAGGAACAACCCTAGACAAAATGCCAATCAATCATAGGGCACACATTCACACACTAACAGACAATTGAGAGACACCAATTAAGCTATCATGCATTAATTTAGCCAGCTCATGCAAACCGGAATACGCAGAGAGAACCCACCCGAACACGGGGAGAACATGCAAACTCCACCCGGGGCTCGAACCTGAGATCTTTTTGCTGTGGGGCCACAGCACTATATACTATGCCACCCTGCTGCACATGAGATTTGCAAATCATTGAATTTTGTTTTTATTTATACTTTACACAGCCATCAGTGGTTTTTGAAGGATCACCCTGGCTGGTGCTCTGCCAGAGGGCAGTGGCAAAGGAAAGGCGGCATCACATGACCTAACCTAAGGCCAATCAGACACAAACGGGCGCACCTGGGCAGCTCTATAAAAGCACTTGTGGAGCTTGACAAGGTGTTACTAGAATGTTAGGGACACAAATATGCTGCACTGAACAGTGGGAAAGTGGCAGGATCTTTGACCTGGGGTCATCTGAGGCAGATTATGGTCATGACAATTACTTTTCGTTGTCTCCTTTTAGGCTAACACTCCATGTCTAGCAATCCCACCATGGCGGGTACAGGTTTGAACCCAGCTACAGGTATAGGCAGTCATTATTTAATTTGAGTTCAGTTTCATTGCCCTATTGGACTACGCATTTGCCCCAAATTAAGTTTTCTAGCTCTCTCGACTGAGTCCACTCTGGAATGGTAAGAATAACTATAACAATAATAAGCAAAAACACCCCCTCCGGTGACTGAAAATGGGTGACTAATAGACACAGCCATATTGTTTGCCTGCTATGGTTTCTGGAACATGTAGTTGGACACCATTTTCAGACTTCTTGTTTGGCACTTTTTAAACAGACTGACACGGTAGTGCAGTGGGTAGAATTAATCCCTCCAAGCAAGAAGGTCCTGAGAGCAAGTTCTCTCTGCTTCCGTCTATATCCTACACACACTTCGCCTAGTCAAGGTCCTGCAGTAGACTAATTGGTGTCACTAAATTGGTTTCAATGTTTGAAAGAGTGTGTGTGTGATAGAGTTGTGCACTATCTAGGGTTTTTCCTACCATACGCCCTTTGCTGATGGCTGGTCACCAACTTCCCCGCTACCCTAACTAGTATCAGGCAGGTGTGAACAACTGAATTCTTGATGCACTGCATTCTATCATGTGATCATTTGTAACAATACTGTGCTGCTGTTCGCATTCAAATCTGTAAAATGGTGCAAATGTGTATGAAGTAGTCGTAGGCTTGTGGTTAAGGAACCGGCCTTGCGACCGGAAGGTCCCTGGTTCGATTCCAAGTAGCGACAAGTCAT
>JAOUQV010000043.1:12779805-12793822 GCA_028565295.1 Aspidoras spilotus
TTTTGAGCAAAACTGTGCTCTTACCCTGATAATTGAACCTTCACACTCTGCTCTTACTGGTGCAAAGTGCAATTAATAAAGAATTAAGGCAGTTCTGAAGGCAAAAGTCGATAACCTTTAACTAGCTAAGTGTACCTAATATAGTGGCTAGAGGATTGAACCAGGAACCTTTAGGCCATAGCTGCCCCTAATCTTTTCCTTCATTCATTCATTTTCTATACCTGCTTGATACACACAGACACAAATCGCACACATTCGCACACTAACAGGCAATTTTCAAACACAAATGAACCTATCATGCATGTCTTTGGAATGCAGGAGGAAACCGGATTACCTGAAACAAACCCGCACGCACACGGGTAAAACATGCAAACTCCACACAGAAATTTCCCGAGTCGCCCCACCCGGGCTTGAACCTGGGATCTTCTTGCTGTGAAGCCACAGCACTATCCACTGCGCCACCCTGCTGCCCATCCCCTAATCTTTATATTGTATAATTATTCTAGAAGTATCCCGTTTTCAAAGCCTTTGTACTGTGTATAGCTCAATGTATATAAATCAAATAAGGTCTCTTTTCTACACACAGATCTTGGGCTCCCTCTCCTGTCTGGTGACAGTATTGCAGCCGGAGTTGCAGCAGGATTGTCTTCTTGTATCAGCTCAGAGGCAGTGTATGTGTTAACAGCCCGGCTGCTGAAAGCTCCCACACCTCCTGTACAGGCGTGTAACAGAGGGTTGAGTGTAGAGGGGCTGGGCAGTGTGATTGCTGGGCTGATGGGGGTACCTGTGGGGCTCTGCAGCAGTGTACCCAATGCTTGTATGACCAGCCTTAGCCAGGTATACATTGATATGATGCAACTGATATAACTTGTTGTGCCCTCGGTGCTTCAGAAGCCATATCCGTAACTACAGTCTGTGTTCAAACCTACTACTTGCATACATCACTACATCTCTTTCTCTCTCTCTCTCTCTCTCTCTCTTTCTTTTTGTTCCTCATTTTCAGTGTGGGTCCCGGGCCATGGTACAGCTCGCTGCTGTAATGATGCTGGTTCTGGGTCTGTTTCTACAACTCACCCAGCTTATCTATTCAGTCCCTTTGGCTATCCACGGTACACACTCACACTCTCCTCGTAACTGTATAGAGTTCATACTTTTAAATATTTTACCTTTAATTCTGTCATGTCAAGGTGCTGTGCTCAGTGTGACCTACACAGTGGCGGCAGCGACAGGAATAACTTACCTCCAGTACACAGACGTGGACTCCGGGCGCAACATTTTCAACACGGGCTTCACAGTCTTCATGTCTCTAGTGATTCCTCGCTGGTTTCGAATGCAGTCCGGATTTGTATACACTGGTATGACGGAGTCATTCAGTTCTTCTCATTGTGTTGGCATTTTGGGTGGCATGCACTAATTTCTTTACTCTTCTGCTTGTAGGTGTATTCAGTCTTGATATATTTTTGCAGTCCTGTCTGATGCTGCCCGTGTTTTTAGTCAGCGTGTTGTCCTTTTTTCTCGATCACACAGTTTCAGGTAAACTCAATAAAAGACAATATATTTTATTAAATCATATGACTTTCCCATTGAAGTACTGTACAATATATAACACACACACACACACCTGATATACACAATCTCAATTTATAACACTGAATTGTGTAAAATGTAAGTAAAAATATAATTCAGACATTTGCAAGCCTTGCGTGTTCTCTCCGTGTTTGTTCGGGTTTTCTCCGGGTGCTCCAGTTTCCTTCCACATCCCAAAGACATGCATGATAGGTTAACTGGTGTCTCTAAATTGCCTGTTAGTGTGTGAATGTTTGTGAATGTGTGTGTGCATCCTATGATAGATTGGCACCCTGTCTAGGGTTGTTCCTACACTCGCACGCTGGGTGGGCACCGGCGTCCCAATGAACTAGGATTAAGCAGGTATAGAAAACAAATGAATAAATAATTAACAAACCTTATCAGTTAATATTATTGTATTCACAACAGAACATCGAAGACATATTGATGTCAGAGTGAAAGTGGGACATTTTTAGCACTATATTAGCACAGTTTGGACGTGATGGCAGCAATGCATCTGAAAAACACTTGGACCGGGCCATGTTTATCACTGTGTAGCTTCCTGTCGTCTTCTTCTTCTTTCGGCTTCTCTCTTTATCAGCAGTTGTGACAGCGAGTCGATCTTTTCCACCTCACTCTGTCCTCTGCATCTTCTGATTTTCACACTAACTACCTGCATGTCTACATTGACCATATCCATATATCTTACTGTCCATATATCTCCTCTCTAACATCTTCCTACCAATTTATCCACTGTCCCTCCTCTGTACATGTCCAAACCATCTCGGTCTGCCCTCTCTAAGTCTGTATCTCAATTTCCTAACATGTGCTGACCCTCATTCCTAATCCTGTACATCCTGGCCACCCCAACAAGAACCTCAACATATTAAGCTCTGCAAGTTTTGCTTCCTGAATCTTAGTGTAGCTTCCTCTCTACAACCTGTAAATGTCTGGGAACTCAAGACACCGTCTGATTGAGTGTAGGAAGAGGAATGTGTCTTATTCTTGGCTGATGTAGGATTCTAGATGCTAATCAGTCTTTTTGCTAGCTCATTTTAGAGTGAGCAAAATGTTTTTTCTTGGTGAATGATCTGGACAGTAGACAGGCCACTTCAGGAACCGGCATCTTCTTTAGAAGTTGTAATGGATACAGTATGTGCTCGACTCGCTGGAATATGCTAGATCATCCCCAATGCATACTTTTTAAAACTGTGTAAGAGTGTGTGCACCCTATGATAGATTGGAACCCTGTCTAGGGTTGTTCCTATCCTCGCACCCAGAGTGGCTGGGTGGGCACTGGCGTCCCCATGAACTAGGATTACGAGGGTATGGAAAACAATGTTTTCTCTTGGTGAAAGATCTGGACAGTAGACAGGCCACTTTAGCACCCGGAATCTTCTTTAGAAGGTGTAATGGATATAGTATGTGCTTGACTCGATGGAATATGCTAGATCATCCCAAATGCACACTTTTTAAAACTTCTAAATACTGCTAATAATTGATTGTTTTAAAATTATAGAAACCCCATATAATCAGAGATGCTGACTATATAACACGCTGAATATATATTCCAAATGAACATTTAAATTTAAAATGTAAAGGTAGATATGAATACATGTTAGAAATGCTATGAAATGTTTTTTTCCGGAGAGACAGATGCAGTATGGCACCCCTAGAGCAAGCGGGGTTGCCATAGTTCTACCTTTCGGGTCCTCCGATCAGTATTCCAGAGCCTTTAACCTTTGAACCATCATCACTATGAATGATCTTGCTCCTCTTAAGCAAAACGAATGCAGTGTCTGTCGTTTCCAAAACATATTAGAAATTTTGTCCCATCAGATGCAGTACAATCTTCCATTTTGTGTTAGTCCATTTAAAGTGAGCTTTGGCCCAGAGAAGACGGCAGCATTTCTAGATTATTTTGACATATGACTTCTTCTTTTGCACAATACGCGTACACTGTAGATCGAATGGCAAACTATTTTCCAATACACTGATTTCTGGAGGTGTTCCAGAGCCCACACAGTGATTTTCACTAATCACTATAGACTATAATCACCTTTAATGCAGTGCCATCTGAAAGCCCGAAGAGCACCTTGTCCTGTCCCAGTGCCTTTTAGATAATGGATAACTTTAAACACATGATGTGTGTTCTGTGTTCCGTTGTGAATAAAATATAGTTTCGTGAGATATCCAAGAGATTTGAGGTGGCTGGGGAGAGCGAAGTGTGGGCTTCCCTGTTTAGACTGCTGCCTCCGAGGCTTGGCTCGGGATAAGCGGAAAATGATGGATGGAAGGAGATTTGCAAATTAATGCATTCTATTTTTATTAATGTTTTTCATGTTTAAAATAGAAGACATGGTGGCACAGTGGATAGTGCTTTGGCCTCACAGCAATAAGATCCCGGGGTTGAGCCCTGGGCGGGTCAACGCATGTTCTCCACGTGTCGCGCGGTTTTTCCCTGGGTGCTCCGTTTACCTCCGTCTCTGCATTCCAAATACATGCTTGATATGTTAATTCTCTAAATTGTCTCTAAATTGGCCATTATTGTGTAACTGTGTGTGTGTGTGCCCTATGATGGATTGTTTCTGCCCTTGCGCCCAGAGTTGCCGGGTGGGCACCGGGTTTCCTGTGATCGTAAAATTAGGATAAAGCGGGTATAGAAAATGAATGAATGGATGAATGAACGTTTCATTTACATCTATGTCTCTCCCTACAGTCAATTCTCAAGTTCTTTACAATTATCATAAATTCTACTTAAATTAATAATATAATTATATATAATATTATTTATTATTCATTCATTCATTTTTTATACCCGCTTAATCCTCGTTCTAGGGTTACGGGGAAGCCAGTGCCCACCCGGCAACTCTGGATGCGAGGAACAACCCTAGACAGCGCGGCAATCCATCATAGGGCGCACATACACACACAATCACACACTAATGGGCAATTTAGAGACACCAATTAACCTATCATGCATGTGTTTGGAAAGCAGGAGAAACCTGGAGTACCCGGAAAAAACTGGTACGAACACAGAGAGAACAGGCAAACTCCACACAGAAATTTCCTGGGGTTCAAACCTGGGACGCGAGGGCACTATTCACTGTGCCACCATGCCGCCAATATTATTATTTCTATTATTATTGCCATAATTATTATCATTGTTGTTGATTATGATTAAAGTAATACTTGTTCCTTGACATATATCTCATTCTCTGATCCAGGAACCCTGTCTGAGCGGGGGCTTGTACGAGATCAGGACACTAAGAAGATACAGTCATTAGCCAATAAGCCGCAAGAAAACACCCAAAGCCTAGTGTCAGTTTATGGGCTTCCACATCCTGTGCGGACAGTACTGGACTGGCCTGGGTTCTTGAAATTTCCCTTCTGTGCCTGCAGGAGCCCAGAGACGGACAGAATCACAGTGACATCTGCCGAGATCTCAACCTTATTACCTTAGTAGTTGGAGATGAAATACGTATATGTTTCTGTTTGTCCTTTAGGTTACATTTTGCCAGACTGTTGGACTTTAATAGCGTGTTGAGTTACCGTGAACTATGTTATGCAGCTTATGGCTAATAATTTATATACAGTACACCATAATAATCTACACTCACCAACCACTTTATTAGGTACATTGTTAATAAATGTTTCGAACCCCTTCCGCCTTCAGAACTTCCTCAATTCTTCGTAACATACAGATATGGTATTCTGCATTCCTTAACTGTAACGAGTGTTTATTTGAGTTACTGTTGCCTTTTTATCATCTCAAACCAGTCTGCCCCATTCCTCTCTGACCTCTCATCTCAACAAGGCATTTTCATCCACACCCATTTACTGGATATTGTCTGTAAAAAAAAAAAAATACTCAAACTGAGTACTGAAATACTCACACCAGCCCGTCTGGCACCAAAAACCATGCCATATATTCAAAGTCTCGGTTTGCACTTCACCTCTTCATCCCTAAATGAGTTGCGCACCATGTGATTGGCTGTAGCCATGTGATTAGAAAGTTGTGTTAACAAGCAATTGAACAGGTGTGCCTAATAAAGTGGGTGGCGAGTGTATATTATAACCATGCAAGGAATAATAGAATGGGGAGAAAATAATGGAGGAACGCCTGCATATTTCCATAGAGTTTAATTCTGAAAATAGATCTTTAAATATTTTTATGAACATATAATTTTGACATATTTTTGGGTAAAAAGTTCATAATGCCACAAAAAAAAAAAAAAAAAAAAAGGTAAATAAAGCACATCAGACTTGAAGTATCGCTTCATAAAGCATACGTAGGGAATTCGCATACTGAGCATTAGAAAATACGCCGAACACGCTGTTATCCGGCACATCTGTAAATGAGTTAATAAATAATAAGGAGCACAGTATGGCTTAGTATAACTAAAGTTGCAATGATGTGTATCTTACCCTCTTGTGTATGCTATATGTAGAAATACAGTGTACAAATTGACTATTAAATACATGTTAAAGTTAACAAAGAACATTTCCAGCAACATGAAACATTACAGCGTCGATAAAACCAAGACACCGATTTGAACTGAAACCGATAGGACGTAACAAGAATGGTACAACGCGACGAAGTAAAAAATGCCCGATAACGAACAGAACTGGTAGATTTCCCTAGTCGGAAATAAATGCATTTGATTCGCAAGTCCATGTTTTGTCCAAATAACACTTTATCATACTGGAAGTGACAGTATCAGACGTGTTCCTATGTCTGAGCTACTGCTTACCTGAGCTAATGTACGTATCTACACCTGACCTCTCTTGCATTACATCAGTCAGTCAATGGTTATTAATATCACTTATGCACATATACTGTATGTAAATGTGTGCGTGTTTTGTGTGTTAGCGTCTGTGAGCATGCTCCAGTGTTAGCAATAAAAGAAACCCATTGCATTGAATATTTTTGCATGTGGGTTTTCCAATGGTTTCGGGGATGTCCACTGAGTAAGAACACACACGCAGGTAATTACTGCACTCTTGAACTCTTTTTTTTTGTGGGCAAAAAGTTTTTTTTTTTTTTTTCGTTCGCTGATTCTGGCTAATTTCCTCTTACATGTACTATCTTTCTCTCTCATCTGTCAGAAGCTAACATACTCCATGGGTGAAAGTGTTTCGGGTCGAGTGTGTGTGTTCCGATCCAGTGCAGCAACGAGGAGTACCAGTGCACCCCATCAGCCTGGTGGCACATCGGCCCGCCCCAACGATGAAGTGCTCTTAGTGGGCCAAACGCAATGTGAGCAAGCCTGTGATCGTCCATTGTGGCATAGCAGGAGGACACAATGTCATTAACCACAACTGTGCCATGTTGGGTGAGAGGTGCAAACACACCCATATCCTCCTGTAGCTGAACCCTAATAACCCGGGCCAGTCTTCCTTCTTGTCCTGGTCCCTGAGCTGAAACAACACACTGGCCCATTTGCACCTCGCTTGCGAATACAGTCCTCAGATGTCGCCTAGGTGCCGGGCTTGAGCAGTTCCCATCGGCCACGAACACAAGGTGGGCAGCAGTGAGGCTTAACACATCACCAGTGTCTGTCTCTATTGTGTAAAACAGTGTGCGGGCGGAGGATTGGCGGTCTAAGAAGGCGATGACTTCACTGAAGATGAGCTGCCCGCTGCCGTCACCATGCGAAGATGCCAAGACTCGTTCACCGATCTGGAGATCATGAATTGCCTTCGTGCTCCCATTCTCGAGATTGACCAGAGCTCCTCCTGGAAAACAGCCACCTGTCTTTGCAGCCACGGAATGTTCTTATTTAAAAAAAAAACACACAGACATATTTAGACATATGCATGGCATGATACTCCTAGCAAGTGAGCAACACTTTGGCTCAAGGACATCATGCATCATGTTAATTGATAAAGAATTTAATGCAATTCGATAAATCATTGTTTGAATCTTGCAACACTTTAAGACAAACTGTCTTCAATCTGTCTCTGTCCCAATCCCCTTTTATTCGTTACAAACACGTCAAAAAGAACAAAACACCAATAAAACTGAAAGTCGGCTACGGTGGCAAAACAACTTCGTGTGCAAGCAAACATTTTAAACACCATTCTTAAACCTAATGAGTTTTCTCTTTTCACTCAACTTGAGTAGTCACATAAAAATACAATATAGGCTAATCAATAACCAAAGCGTTGTAACATAGACTCGGCTTCCCTCCTGCAGAAGTTACCGGCTCAGGCTTTGCAAGATGCTATAAGGGCCAACAACAAGAGTCAAGTCTCTGCAGAGCCGAACACAAATATTTGGGAAAGGTGAGGACCAAGGCCAGGTGATAAGACATGGCTGAGATAAGAGATCTTAGAAAAGGAGCAACGGAATAACCATCTGGAAAACAAAGGAGCGGGTTAATCATCTCAAAAGCACTTTAGTAACGTGCTCTACTTTTAACATTCTGTCTCACCCAATCTCTTGTTCGCTCCGTCTGCTCTCTGCCCTTTCCACACCTACATTATAGGACCCAAAGGTACACATTATGAAACTCAGTTTTCCACAACTACAAAGAGAGAAGCTTAGAGGTCTGTGTGCTTTTTACCTTTTGAATGGGTGAGATTTGTTTTCCTAGTTCATATCACATAAGAAAGCACTACATCACATCACATCACATACCAGCACCTCCTCTCCGCAGCACAGGTTACGGATTTTGGGACTAAATCTACTAAGTATAATAGCTTAAAAAAAACCCTATAAACATTACACATGTGATTGCTAACAGGTTCACTAATCCAGTACCGTAAATATTACATTTCGTAGTGATTATATACCATTTAGTCAAAAAAAGCACATATACAGAGGTACTGCTCATTGCATGACAGAACACACCTATAAAGGACTTTGATAAGGCAGGCATGGACAACAGGGCTCGCCTGTGTTTGCACTCCATATCAGAGTGATAACAAAAGTGCTTCATAAACGTCCACAGACAAAAGTGCCTTTCCACAACACGGGCCCAAAAAGCGACATTTTTTCAATGGTTAATGTCGCACTAACACAGACAAGTCCGAAAGTTAGGTCGCGGTAGGTGTGTACAGTATGTGCAGAGCAAGAGTGCAAAGAGGGGTCAAATGTATTCATGCAACATTGTTTCTAACTGAAGACAGATCTTCTATTGCAATGTGGTAAAAGGACACAAATCATACAAACGCAGGACAAGAACTCAGAAGGAGATTTGGGGTAAATAAGGAGACAGAGTATGTCTTAATCTGATTTGTAGAGAACACGGTAAGGAATTAGCTCTGGTTCAGTCAAACATTACTCAAGATGATTTCGATAACACAGACAATAGAAGAGTTATAACTAGAAAAATTCCAGTCTTTCCTTCCTTGTTGGTAATTTATTCCCGGATGACAGGAGTATAGGGGAGTGTTTATGGCCTAATGATGTGGTCTGTTACTCGGTCATCACCTTTAGCCCAAGTCTCCCACTTATCTCACCTACTAATGAGAATAGACCACAATCCACAACAAGACACACCTGAGCACTACTGCTGTGCAAGACACACCCAGGAGTCTATCACTCCATGTCTCTCTGTTTGACTCTTGTCTTTGGATCTGTTGTGTGTCCGGTCTATATTGTGTGATTTTTGCACGACTATCTAAATGTATCTCTAAGGTCACTTTTCAATTAACTTCCACAGGTAGTGAAACAAATTAAACACTTCATCCTGTCCAAATATTTATGCACTGCACAGTTTTCAGAATAAAGAGATATTATATTAATATTAATATATTTTATTAATTAAATTAGTATTAGTTATTTTTAATAATCAGTACTACAGGCTTTTCAAATCGAATAAAACCTACATGCAAGCGAGATGTGATATTCGTACGTCCTTGACCGTGTTATATCCTCAAAGTCTTGTTCTTACCTGACTTCACGCTGCAGTGCACGTGTGCCTTGGATTCGTAGTAAACCCAGTCAAAGCCGGCCTCCACCGCCAGCCGTGCCAACATGCCGTATTTATTACGGTCACGGTCAGAGGTTGTGATGTCCACCGCTCTGCCTTCATAATGCAGCGATTCCTCAAAGTGATTGCCATCTTCATCCCAGCCCTCAGTCACCCTCAGCTTCACACCTGGCCACATGTTCATGACAGAGATTGCCAGCGAGTTCAGCTTGTCCTTACAACGCTGCAAGATCAGACATTCACATAAAGATTATATGAGACACATAATATGAGAAATAAATGTTTTTTTTTTCTAGAAATTCAAGAATTGTAGAGCTTTGTCATTACTAATACTAAAGACCGGCCCAGTTCTGTCTGTGTATAATGCATAGGCAAACAGTTATTAGGGTAAGAAGCATCTTTTTGTTGCTACTTATATAGCTTCATATAATTATATATGATCAATATTATAGATAATCATAAATGCTGCAGGTGAAGGAACTGGAAATACGAGGAAAATGTACGAAGTGCTCCAACATGGAGGAAAATTAACTTGCGGAAATAGCGCGACAAATGTGGACAAGCAATCAACAAGTGATCAGTAAAGCTCAAAGGTCATGGTCAGAGATGATCAAAGTTTATGATCATAGCAAAACACACAAAGTGGCATGTTTCCTAGAATTAGAAAATGCTTGAGTATGATTTTATTTTGGATTCAATAAGAATTCACCTGAATTATATAGTATAAACATTATATAAGCGTACAGTATGGACCCCATAATTCATGATAAACATTGTATATTGTATATTGTTGTTCTTGGTGTGTTTTCTCGGCTGAGATTTTTAACTCAGTGAGTCTTTTTACCTGGTTATATAAACAATATACCATCACTATACAGTGTATATCAACCTACAATATAATTCAAATGGGAAATATAATGTATATGAGCGTACTGTACCGAATGCCAAATTGAACATAGTTACTTCCTTAAAAGCCGCAGTGACAGGATAGAGTCATCAATCTATAACAGCAGGAGGTTTATTGTTTTCACAATAGCCTGATATACAGTGTACAGATATATACAAGCCTTCATTCATTCATTCTTCTTCTTTTTTTTTTTATATACAAAAATATAGTTTAAAAACATTATTTTACATTGTTTTAATGTTTTTATAATCCTTGCATATTAGTCATATTTGCATTTTATAATAGAAACAAGCAGACGCTGCCAACACACAGAACACAAACATGACAGCCTGCTATTTTCAGCAATATTTGTACTGAAAGCAAAAAAACCACAATGAGTTTTTTTTTATTCCTGACGTAACTGTCAGATGGTTTATGGTTTCTAAGTCAGGGGTATACGATGCTCTGGAATATCATCAATTAGTGTACAGTAAATGCTCTTCTCTTAGTTTGTGTTGTGACATACAGGTATAGAATACATGTACGTATACAATACTGGTATTTTCTTTGCAAATAGAGCACCTGTTACTATCCGGAAGCAACCTAGAGCTATAGGAAAACCTCAGATCATTAAATTACTTACAAATGAACATCAAAATTGCAGAAGAGAATAGTGCATGGATTCTTTGATCTGTAACAGCTTTACTGTTTTGTGTATTAGTTTGAACTTTGCCAATAAATTCCATGTATATTCAATATACGTTAATATAAAAATAACTGATTAAAGTGTGAAAAGGAGACAGGGGAAAGGTTTGGATACAGTTAGAACTATAAATATAACCGGGTATAACTTGTAGGGGTACATATTTTAATTATTAATCCACTCAATGTAAATATATTACGAAGAAAACAGCACTGGAACACTTGGAAAATGACAGCTCCGCTTTAAACTGTCTGACTGCAGACGATGGTGCTGAATGCACACTGTAGACTGTAACTGGGAATTCAGAAGCGTTCAGACAGATCAATTCCCCCCTTTAGCGTGTCTCAGATGAAAGCAGCGACGATCGATAGCAGCGCTTCTCTAAAGACTTAAACGCGGAGCAAAGGGCGAGGAGAGTGTAGGAGAGACTCGGAGCGCTGCGCGGCTGCTCCAAATGCGCCGTGTAACCGGATACCCGGCGCCCAGCGCATCCCCTAATGGTACCGTAATCGAATCGCTTACCTGGGTCATGAGTCGGTCTGCGCCCGTGTTCTCCTCATCTTTGAAGATGATGTCGGGGTTGTAGTTGGGCGTGAGCTCCTTGAAGCGCTCCGAGTTCCTGGTGATCTTGCCCTCTAGTCTGCCGCTGGCACCCAGCGTCTTCTCGGCAACGTTTGGGCTGAACTGCTTGTAATTGAGCGGCGTAAGTTTCTTGGTAATCCGACGTTTGCCGTAGCCCCTGCCCGGGCCGCACGCTTCACTCACCGGGGCGCAGATTAGCGCGCAGCCGACCAGGAGCCCCAGCACCGCGGGAACACGCATTACCCCCTCTCAAAACAAGAAAGCCCTCAAACACGGAGTGCTACGGGGGCCACAGGTCAAGGGTGAAACTCAACTATCCCCCTTCCTCCGCACTTATTCCCCCACTGGGGGGGGATAAATAAGTTCAGGGATCTTTAATTCCTTCTTGCTTTTATCCTCGTCATCGTCTGTGCGTAAAAAGGACGCGCGGTCTATAGCGCGGTCGTCATGCGTCGCAAGAGGAAAACGTCGAAACAAAAGCAAGATACAGTGGTACCGAGAGGACAGTGCCTCTCCATACGCACTCAGGATAAACCACGAAATGAAATAAGAACGAGTCCATTTATTTAGAGACTACACGTGAATCCTGGTAAGTCCGTGTATTTAACTTAGCAGAGAGACTGGGAAAGCGGCGCGCTGCAGTGACACACTGACAGGTTGCACACTGGAGAATGAGAGTCGGCTGCTGTGAGGCTGTCAGGAGGAAATCTCATGTTCTGCACTCTTCTTTGCCTTCTGGCGTACTTCATCCACTCTTCTCTTGATCTGAAGTGATCAGTAAAAGAAAGCTGTAAAGACCGCGCCCTGGCGCTTCTGCACTCCTGCCCCTATGCTACCCGCCTGCGCCACTCCTCCTCCCCCGCGATACACACCGGCTCTGCAACGCACCACCGACCCCGCCGCCTCGATATACACACATAAACATGCAAACACACACACACACACAATCAGGCGAGCAGGCCTGTTGTTATTTCCCACGTCGTGTACTGTAGCCCACTTTTTTCCAACCTCTGCATTGATTAGTGAAGTGCACTTGGATTCAAGCGCGGATCGGCCCGCAGTGTTGTGGCCCTGAGTCACCTCAAACCTCAGACTAACAGCAGCCTTCCTTTCCTCCTCCTCCTCCACTGACCCGGTGAGCGTGCGCACACGTGAGTAGATATACAAACAGCAACACACACACACACAAACTCTGACTCTTGGTCCAAATCAATGGCTACTTAATTGCATTACTCTATTAGCTAAAGTACAGTATCCATTATGATGCTTTGAATAAGAACCAAGCAGAACTGCATACAAGCCTGCATACACAGGACTGATAAACCACTCAGATATTGTGGTTTGATTTCAGAACTGGGGTGCAGTTCCCGTAAAAAAAACGTCTGCCATATACACCGTCCACTATGGAATATGAATCTGCACAATTTTAGCATTGCAACTGGTTTAGAATTAGGCTAGTTTAGAAAATCTGTCCCACCAAATAGTCTGAGATTCACAAAAGCAGCTCTGACTGTATACTGAACAACGTGCATCCATCAGCTCAGGGTAGTAAAGTACACTAAGCGCACATCCACAATCAATGCACAGAGCACTGTTCTTCCTTTGAGAGTGAGAATACAAACTAATTTTATCTTCAGTCACAGGGCTGCAGTGTGTGCAAGGCTCTACTCAGGTGATGGACAGTGGCACGACTCTCCTGAGGGCTCCACTGTTCTAATTGCAGATGGAGCAGGTATGAGGGAGAGGGCAGAGTATAATTAGGAACAAGCTTTCACAGGCGCAGCTCTTATTTTACCAAACTGAGAGAGAGTGTAAGAGAGAGAGAGAGAGGGAGGATGCTCCACTTACACAGATAGAGGACTGTGTGCCTCTGTCGATGAGTCTGCCTGTCGGTCAGCCAGTGGCTGATGAGTCTGCCTGTCGGTAAGCATTGAGAAAAGCTAGATCTGTGACACTTAAACTCTGTTAGCTCTTTCTTAAACGAGAAAGAAAAACAGCTGCACATCTTCTAAATTAGCTCCTCAAATATTTGCCCAAAAGTAGCTTCTGGTTTTGTGCCCATTTCAAAAGCAAATTTTACCAATGTTTGCGGTCTGGCATTGATTTATATTTTTTATTATTTGTGTGGGTAATGTATTTTGGTTCAGGGGAGTGTTTAATAATAAGATATTTTAGTCCTGTTTAAATCTGTCTGTCCACACGTGGGACAGAAAAGTAAAGAGTAAAATCAAGCACATGCAGTCAGTCTCATTCACCCTTTAACCAATGACTTCTTACTTTCGTTCACTTATAATAAATTGTTTCCTTATTGAATAAAGCCAATGTTGAGTGTAAATGGCC
>JAOUQV010000043.1:13107876-13118400 GCA_028565295.1 Aspidoras spilotus
AAAGAGGAGATATATAGATGTGGTCAATGTAGACATGCAGGTAGTTGGTGTGAAAGCAAAAGATGCAGGGGACAGAGCGAGGTGGAAAAGGTTGACACGCTGTGGTGACCCCTGATAAAAGAGAGAGGGCGAAAGAAGAAGATGGTCAAATGTCACGAATCCTGATAGAAATTGCTCAGACATTGTCTTGGCCTAAGGCGAGCGCACTACCTTAATTTCCTGTAACATAGAAATGACTTCGGGAATTGTTCCAAACAAAGCTCTTGCACACCCCATTGATTCCAGGTGCTCCTAACACTTCAAGACAAATCAGAATCCCATCGGTGTCCCTCGCTTTCATAGAATTTTTTGAGGTCAGGTATGAAGGCAATCGGACCAGTTAAAAAAGCTACTAACCTCTATGGGTGTCCCTCGCTTTCATAGAATTAAGTGTGACCTATTTTTTGAGGTCAGGTATGAAGGCACTCGAACCAGTTACAAAAAAAACTACTAACCTCTATCCATGAATCATGTGTAAAATGTAAGTCCCTCACACAATATAAGATGCAAGATGATTGTGTGGTCATTCATCATGTATGAATCATCAGATAATTCACTTGGCGGAAAGGTGCATTTTATTCTTGGACGCCATGTCGTATTAAAATAAAATCACTTCTCATATAGGAAAATCTGCCATTAGCATATGATAATCAAATACATAGACAAAACAGCCGGGTCACCTCATCAAGCCTTCATAGCAAAAACAATTGACAGGAGGCAAAAAGCTTATTGCCGAGCAGCAAGATTTCTTCCATTTACTCAATTTTAAAAGAAACTGCCAATTTCACACTTGTTATGAATAGAAAAACAGTAGAACATTTCCTTTGTATGTATATTGCTAAAATGGTTGAGCAGAAAAAGCATCAAGCTGCTCCGGAATTACAGAGATTATCTGCCTGCTATCGACGTCAGCCCAAGCGATATAACCAACTTAAGCAAGAGGTTGGAGCCGAGCCTGCGTCTACTGTATCTCTTTTCCAGTAAAAAGATGCTCTGTTAAACTGCAACCCTCTCCATACAAGTTTCTGACAAGGCTAATGCGAATTCAATTCCAGGACAAACTCAAAGAGCAACGGCTGATCATTAAACAATAAATCATAAAACACGCAAAAATACAGACATTATTTACAGTATCTGAAGCGTATGTGCCAGAAATCAGGTAAGATATAAAGTCTTTATTACCCCAGCAATGTCACAGGAGTCCATTTCAGCAGGTTCTATAGCCGTTTCTTGCATTTTGCTGCTGTCTTTGGTGATGCTAGCCAGGGTGGCACCATTCTTCAGAGCGTCTGGGAGTTTGGGTTCCAGCCATTCTAGGGTCGTCCCTGTGGGGCAAACGGAGCCCTGTTCAGAGCTGCTCATGTCACCAGACCTTACATGCAGTGGCTACGAGCCAACAGTATCCTCAGTCACAAGTAGAACCGTAGGCGTCTGATCCTCTCCCAAGTGTCCTAAAGTTCGCATTCGAAACCCGAACCCAGGGGTCAGCGTCTGCACATCGAACTGCACAATGCAGATATGCTGCTTTTCGGCTTGAAGGAAGTAGTTTACAACTTCTGCTTAATTACAATCAGTGGAATCTTATGAGAGAATCCTGACCTCTTAATCTTACTGGATCTACACAGCAACTGAAATACTGATGCATCTCCGTGACTAGTGGCCGGTTCGTATGTTCCTTTTCTTTCAGAGAGTTATAAAATATGTATGCTGGATCAAATTCTGTTCTGTGCTGAACGTGTTTAGTTTTACAAGACCAACAAGGCGAACTTCATAGTTTGGTAATTACCTATGTACCAGATATGATTTGGTGGACATATGGACATGTACGCTGTTTTTAGTTGAGAACAACTGGACACTTGGACAGAAGATGTATGCATTGCAATGTATGCATTTGTAACGTGGTTTGACGACAGAAGCACAGTTTGAGGAAGCAGTGCACAAAAGGTGACGCCCCCAAAGCTCTGGTTACTTGCACTAGCCTATCAGAGGGAGATAATATTTCTCATCCATTATGAAACTTTATTCCACTCTCTGGCCAGGGCCACGGGTCATAAATACTACAAGAACATGACCTTGGATTAACTGATTTGCTACCAGTTACAAACGATACCTGTACAGCAAAAATGGAAATCAGTGATGTTTATTTAATGTGAGAGTTTAACACGCCTGAGCTGTGCTGGGAGTTTTTATGGTCGAGTATTTTAAGTTACCACAAACCGTTAGATCCTTTATTTAGTCAGGAGATGCACTGTTCTTCAGAGGATTCACTTTCACTTCACTTTCACCTGATAATCAAATGCATGAATCAGATTTGTCGGGGAAAAGCGGAAGCTGCAAGCACAGTAGGGCAGTGATTCCTTACCACTAGAAATGACTGGACCCAATTATTGCAAAATACACTTTAAACAAAACAGCTATTTCTTTTCCAAAAACAACAGACCATGAGATTTTTTTAAAAATAAAATGGAAATAATTTAAATAAAAACATTTAAACACTTCATAAAGCATTATTGCCCAACATATGAACATAGACATGCAAATAATATTGAGTGGAAATAGTGTGTGTGTGTGTGTAGAAGGCTTAAAAACAATTGTACAAGTGTATAGTGTACAAATATTGTTCAATCAGAGCATGTGTGCTGTTATACACTATATTGCCAAAAGTATTCGCTCGCCTGCCTATTTAGCTGCTCAACCATGGAAACCCTTTCCATGAAGCTCTCTGTGCACTGTTCTTGAGCTAATTTAATGGCCAGGTGAAGTTCTGATTCTGATTGGATGAGCGAGCAAATACTTTTGGCAATATAGTGTATCAGAGTATGTGGGCTGTTAAATCAGCAAATAAACGCTTTTAATTAGCGTATAAATAAAGTTAAATAAGAGAATTTGTACTTGTAAATCAGTGTATGTGCACTGGTTAAACAACGTTGGTACCTCCAAGTGGAACTCTGTGCCTGGCTAACTGCTGAAGCTGCAGGATATGCAGGCAGTCGGTGAGGCAGGTCATGGTGGCCAGAGAAGTGGCTTTGAGCAGTAAGAGATCCTGGTCCAGTGGAGAGGGATTGTGGCTGGCTGGCAGGCCCTCAATGCACTGTACCAGGTCTCTGTGCTGGTCCTGTGCCTGGGACATCATCTACATAAGTACAAACATGTACACACAACTTCAGTAAAATACTTATAAACTCACTGTTTTATGCACACTTTAAGTAATTGCATAGTTTGCTTAACAACACGGGTTCCACAGTAAGCTAGATGAATATATCTTTACCTCACGGGCCTCCACCAGATGGTCACGCAGCACAGACCGCTTGCTGGAGTAGTTAAAGGAGCCACGGTGGAATTGAGACAGACCAAGCAGGGAGCTGCTGTTAATGGCATGTTTGCGCTGAGATGCAGGAGAACAGGAACTGCTCTGAGAGGCCGTGGACAGACTGCAAGTCTTTAGTGGTGGGTTAGCCTTCAGGATATATGCAAAGTACATAAAACTGGCCACCACACATGCAAAAGACAACGAACATGCAGACATGACAGTAGAGACTAGAACAAGAATCTGTAAAATATCTGCTACATTTACTTGCTGAATAGTAAAATCTGTTTCAGAGCCAGGTCGTAGTGTGCTGTAGTTTGGAAATATACTCTATATATGCTTTCTCACCTTGCCCATGGCTTCAGTGTGGTGCTGTGTGCAGATCTGCAGCCTGCTCACCCAGTGCTGTCTCTCTTTAGCATCAGCAGCTGAAAATAATTAATCAAATGGCTTATAAAAGTAATTCTACAGATTTCTACAAAATTAAATAACACACTGAATAAGCAATACTGAACTTTATATAAAGCACTGCCAGAAATATGGTTTCTATAATTATGTTCCTTAATGTACAAGCAGCAGAAGTGTATCAGTTGTCAGGTGAGTGTTCCTGTAATAGCGAGGGGAAGTATTGGATTTTCCAGCATTGCTTCACATTCATGTTGTGTGACCTTGCAATTAATGAACTGTGCAAAATGCTGACATAAGCTGTAATATAGTCGTACCTGTTAAAATAAAAGTATAGACAGCAGTATACACTTCCCATAAAAAAACGTTTCGTAGTACAAACCCGATTCCAAAAAAGTTGGGACAAAATACAGGTTGTAAATAAAAACGGAATGCAACAATGTTCACAAAATATTATATTTTATTCCGAATAAAACATAAATGACATATCACATGTTTAAACTAAGACAATGTTTCATTTAAAGAGAAAAAAAGTTGGATCAAAGCCATGGTTTCCACTGTGAGACATCCCCTTTTCTCTTTACAACAGTCTGTAAACGTCTGGGGGACTGTGAAGACAAGCTGATCAAGTTGAGGGATAGGAATGTTAACCAATTCTTGTTCAATGTAGGATTATAGTTTCTAAGGGTGAAAGTTTGGTACCCGGACCCTTCTTCTACGCAGCCATAATGCTGTAATTGATGCAGTATGTGTTTTGGCATTGTGCTGTTGGAAAAATGCAAGGTCTTCCCTGAAAGAGACGTCGTCTGGATGGGAGCATGTGTTGCTATAGAACCTGGATACACCATATTCAGCACTGATGGTGTCCTTCCAGATGTGTAAGCTGCGCATGCCACACACACTAATGCAACCCCATACTAACAGATATACAGGCTTCTAAACAGAGCGCTGATAACAACTCGAGTCGCCCTTCTCCTCTTTAGTCTAAATAACACAGCGTCCCTGATTTCCATAAAGAACTTCAAATTTTGATTCATTTAACCAGAGAATAGTTTTCCACTTTGCCACAGTTCATTTAAATGAACCTTGGCCCAGAAAAGACGTCTTCACTTCTGTATATTGTTTTGACACGGCTTTTTCTTTGAACTATAGAGATTTAGCTGGAAACGGCGGATGGCCGGTGAATTGTGTTAACAGATAATGTTCTCTGGAAATATTCCTGAGCCCATTTTGTAATTTTCCAATACAGAATACAATACCTGTATGTGATGCAGCGCACAGAGCTTCTTCCAGATTTACAGATCTTCTGATATTGTGCACTGTAAATGATGATATGTTCAAACTCTTTGAATATTTACACTTATTGTCAAACTCCTTTCTGACATCACTCCACTACTTTTCGGCGTAGAATTAAGGAGATTTCTGATCTTCTTCCTATCTTTACTTCTGAGAACCACTGCCACTCCAAGATGCTCTTTTTATACCCAGTCATGTTAATGATCTATTGCCAACTGATCTAATGAGTTGCAATTGTTTGTACCTTTAAGTTTTCCAGCCTCTTATTGCTCCGTCCCAACTTTTTTAAGATGTGTTGCCATCATGAGATTTCAAATGAGGCAATATTTGGCATGAAATTTCAAAATGTCTCACTTTTGACATGTGATGTGTTGTCCATGTTCTAGTGTGAATACAATATCGGTTTTTGACATTTGTAAATTATTGCATTCCATTTTTATTTACTTGTGCACTTCGTCCCAACTTTTTTAGGAATCGGATTTGCAAAAGGTCATCTTCTGAATGAATGAATGCAATGTATGGTGTATGTGGGGATTCCCATCACTCCTGCCAGTGTCTTAGATCACATAAAACCTTTCACTGCTTTTACTGCATCTCTTTATTTACCCCTGCACTTTTGGAGGCCATGCCACTGTCTGGCCACATGATTAGAATGTGTGTCTGCTTATTTATATCATTTAGTCCTTTTATGGATTAAGAAAGAGAAAAAACATAATAAAGATAAAGAGACACCTCTTAGTTTGTACTGCTCCCCGCTGATGGCATTGACAGTGAAGGTGTGCGAGTCTTCATCGCTCGGGGAGATGACTGCACCTGCTAAAGGCAACGTGCCCCTAGGCTTCTGGTGACGTGATTGCTCGTTCACAAAATACTCCAGCAGTCCTGCTTCATTGTTTAGTACAAAGAATCTTGAGAAAAGAACAAAAAGATAAGTCAGTGGTGATAAAACACAAACACTTGCACAAAACAATTTTGCACACAACATCCCAAAGCACTCTATTCCACAGGTTCATAAAACAGTTCAACGTATATATGTTTTGGTTTTCCCGAATCTAAGTCGTCCACCTTAGCTCAGGAAAGGATGTTAATGATCTTATTGTCTGGATAAATCTGTAACTCTCTGTAACTCTGATATAGAGTAAGCCTATTGTATAGTATCATTAGTAACGGTAAAGCCATGCTACAATATAGACAGTAACAACAAACATATGGTACAGCACAGACAATAACAGTAATGCCATGCTACAATATAGACAGTAACAACAAACATATGGTACAGCACAGACAATAACAGTAATGCCATGCTACAATATAGACAGTAACAACAAACATATGGTACAGCACAGACAATAACATTAAAATCATGCTACAATATAGACAGTAACAATAAACAGTAATGCCATGGAAGTGTAGTGACAATAACAGTAATGCCATGCTACAATATAGACAGTAACAATAAACAGTAATGCCATGGAAGTGTAGTGACAATAACAGTAATGCCATGCTACAATATAGACAGTAACAATAAACAGTAATGCCATGGAAGTGTAGTGACAATAACAGTAATGCCATGTTCGAGAAAATAACAGTAAAGCTATGGTGCCGTAGAGAAAATAACATTAAAATATATGGCACAGGAGTGACAATAACATTAATGCCATAGTAGAGTAGAGACAATAACAGTAAAGCAATGTTAGAGTTAAGATAATAACGGTAAGGCTATGGTGCAGTGGAGACAATAACAGTAAAGATATGTTAGAGTAGAGACAATAACACTAAAGATATGGTGCAGTCAAGACAATAACAGTAAAGATATGGTGCAGTAGAGACAATAACAGTAAAGATATGGTGCAGTAGAGACAATAAAAGTAAAGATATGTTAGAGTAGAGACAATAACACTAAAGATATGGTGCAGTCAAGACAATAACAGTAAAGATATGGTGCAGTAGAGACAATAACAGTAAAGATATGGTGCAGTAGAGACAATAAAAGTAAAGATATGTTAGAGTAGAGACAATAACACTAAAGATATGGTGCAGTAAAGACAATAACAGTAAAGATATGGTGCAGTAGAGACAATAACAGTAAAGATATGTTAGAGTAGAGACAATAACAGTAAAGATATGGTGCAGTAGAGAAAATAACAGTAATGCCATGCTACAATATAGACAGTAACAATAAATATATGGTACAGTAAAGACAATAACAGTAATGCCATAGTAGAGACAATAACAGTATAGCTATGGTGCAGTGGAGACAATAACAGTAAAGCTATGGTGCAGTAGAGACAATAAGAGTTAGGACATGGTACTGTATAGAGAACAGCAGTAAACCTAAGTTAGGGAAAAGGCAGTAAAATTGTGATTGTTATTGTGATTGTTAGTGTGATTGTTAGAGTTAGTGTGATAATCTCATAGATCATCTATCTGATGACTGTTGCAGTCAGGTACTCACCGATACTGCCATCCTGTTACTAGATTTGTGTACTTCATTAGATTTCCATATATGTTTTCCATGTGATCACTAAAGCGTAGAGAAAAAACAAGTAAATAATAATGATGTATTAAAATAAATATATTTTATTATTCTGAATACCGGGTTCAAATCTCATTGTGAACGTGACGTATAATCCATTTCCTGTTACTTGTCTACTGTACAACTTTAATAAAATGCCCTTGCTGCAACACATGACAATGACAAAAGTACATGGACAGCCATCAGGAAATGATTGCCACTTGTTTCTGGAAGGTGGCTGCAGGGATTGGTGATTGTTTAGCCACAGGTGAATAAGTGGGATCAGTATGGTGTTGGCTGAGATGGCCTGTGATGTAGATAATATTTGCATTCATCCCAAAGGTGTACAGTGGGCTTTGGGGCAGGGATCTGTTAAGTACACTACAAGATACATCATGTCTTAATGAATCTTGATTTGGGAACATGGGCATTGTCATGTGCAGTTTCACCACTTATCCAGGTAGTTTCTTCCATATGAGCTGTGTGTGAAAAGGAACCAGTGGTCAGTTACGTATATAAAAAAAAAACACCATGACCATCAATTACTATGTGCACTATATACAGATTATATAGAAATGTGTCTAATCATGACATTGTAAGACGGTAACTAATGGCCACCTGCTCGATTCGGGTATGGTCATTTCCTCAAGACATATTGAGCTTCTATTTCTCCCCATTCAAATCTGAGTTCCTCCATATTAAGGATGTACATCCTCATTCTTGTTTGAGTGACCACTTAGGTTGCTGGTTGAAGTAAACTACAAAGTACTGGACGGTAGTAGTAGCGCTTTTATGCTGTTCATCCTTTCCTCACCGTCATTCATTCATTCATTCATTCATTTTCTTCCGCTTAATCCACAAGCAGGCGGCACGGTGGCACAGTGGGTAGTGCTATCGCCTCACAGGAAAATTGCCCAAGGTTTAAGCTGACTCAAGTTTGCATGTTCTTTCCGTGTTCGTGTGGGTTTTGTCCGGGTGCTCCGGTTTCCTCCTGCATTCTGAATACTTGCACTGGCCTCTCTCTAAATTGCCTACTGGCCTCTCTAAATAGTGTGTGAATGTAACTGTATGTGCACCCTACAATGGTTGTTTCTGCCCTCCAGGCTTTGGTTCTCTGGTTTCCTCCAACATTCCAAAGACATGCAGGGGTCTGTAAATTGGCCCCTTAATGTGTGAATGTGTGTGACTGTGTGTGCCCATGATAGATTGGTGCCCTGTTCCTGCCCTTGCGCCCAGAGTTGCTGGGTGCGCACTTGCTAGCCTGTGAGCACCCATGAGGATTAAGCAAAAAAGAAAATGAATGAATTAATGATCCACAAGGGGTCACGGGTGGGCCGGTGCACACCCGGGAACTATGGGCATAAAGGCAGGAACAATCCATCGTATGGCGCGCACACACAGACACATTATGGGCCAATTAAGGGGAATGCGGAAGGAAACCGAAGCCCCCGGAAAGAACCCGCAAACTCCACACAGAAATTTCCAGGAGATCGAACCCAGGTCCTTTTTTTTGCTGTGAGACAACACTAGAACTGCGCCACCCGATACACACATGCTTTTAGGACATCTGAACTCACCTGTACTGCCAACTTTTAGACGTCCTGAATGAGCTCTGCGTGTGAACATCGAGCTTGCCTTCGCTTTCAGAAATCCGCATTCCCGCTGTTTCAATCTGCATTGTCGATTAGCCCAATGTAGCTTCAGCTAGCTAGCTGCCAACTGGGGGCTGTGACCGAACAGACTAGCGGAGATTATACCGATATGAGCTTGGCGCTGACGCTAAAACAAGGCATTTATCTGTCAACATAAATATTTATAGACTACCCGTGGAATTACACAAACACTGTCACTGTTCACACGAATCAGCGCCTTCATTCTACACGGATTAAAATCTCGATAGAGCGGTGAGGAAAATAATGTTTACGCTTCTCCTCAGCCCTGAGCTTGCATGACAGACGAGGCTATCGGGATCACGTGACGCGCGGTAGCCTTCATATCCCCCGCAATGCCCTACTTTAGAGCACTACCTAGGGAAGAAATAAGAAATAATGAAGTGCGCTATTTTCTTATTAGGATGCGGGTAAGATCCTCGCCCTGGAATAAAGACATGAATCTTAAACTGTACACTCACTGGTTACTTTATTACCTACACATGTTCAAAAATATCTGATTAGCCAATCACATGGACATGTAGAGATGGTCAGGACAACTTGCTAAGGTGTAAACCGAACATCAGAATGGGAAAGAAAGATGATTCAATGTGACCTAAGTGGCACAGTGGCACTTTTGTCTCACAGCAAGAAGGACCTGGGTGCTTTCCCCGGGAAATTTCAGTGTGGAGTTTGCATGTCTCCACGCTTTTACATGGGTTTTCTCCAGCATTCCAAAGACATGCATGTGAGGTTATTTGGCATCTCTAAAGTGGCAATGGTGTGGCGCCCCGTCTTGGGTTGTTTTCTAGCCCTGTCGGCCAGAGTAGAGTAAAAATTAAAGTTCATCAATAAAGCCTTTTGAAGTAACATTCTGCTAAATAACTAATAAGATTGTTGTGAAGTTACCAGCAAAATCCCCAGACCTCAATCATATGCAAAACCCAAGAACGTGGAAGAAATGTGGAATGTAGTCCATTCAACTTAGGTTGGATGTTAGTTGGCTCCTTTGTCGCACCGGCCCAGAAATAAAGTTTATACGACTACACATTAGTTCAGTGATTAACAAAAATCTAAATCAGTTTTTAATGTAAATATTCAAGTTTATAAATAAATATGCAGACACTGCTATTTTCGGAACAGCTGATATTATATATATATATATGTATATATACACACACACACACAGGGGTTAGACAATGAAACTGAAACACCTGGTTTCAGACCAAAATAATTTACAGCATCAATTTGTCTTGGGAATGACACATACAAGTCTTGCACAGTGGTCAGAGGGATTTTAAGCCATTCTTCTT
>JAOUQV010000043.1:13195048-13206126 GCA_028565295.1 Aspidoras spilotus
GGTGCAATGTGCAATTAATGAAGATTGGACACCAGGCTTGTTCCAATTTAGCCATGAAACCTCCCACACTAAAATGATAGGTGTTTCAGTTTCATTGTCTAACCCCTGTAGCTGTAAGAATTAAGTTGTCATGAATACATTTTTACTATTGAAGCTCAAGCAATTACTTATTTAATTTACCGGGCATTTTGGTTCTCCCAGAGTTCAACAACTCTCTTCCTGAAATTCTGTGCTCTGATGATGACTCAGGGAATGAAGACGCTCCAGAAATGGAGTACAGTGAAGCAGAGGCTGAGGAGTTGAAAAGAAATGCTGAGGTATATGCTCACTATTTACATGCATCCAGAAACGTCCCATATTCAACTGTACAAGTGACGTTAATTAGATATGGATGTTTTTAACTTTTGTTAGAGTGGTGAGCTTGCCAACTCCTTCAGGCTTATCAGCGTGGTCAGTCACATTGGCAGCAGCTCGTCATCAGGTAAAATCAACTTGTTTGCTATTTGTATACTGTAAATGCAGCGCTCGTGTACGCAGCCTTGTGTGTTTGCACAAGTAGCTCATGAAGCCTTTTGACTGCATCTGTAATCGTGCAGTGCAACTTCAGTTTATTCAGAGCACTGTTTAAATGTTGTTGTTTAGGCCACTACATTAGTGATGTTTATGACATGAAGAAGCAGTCCTGGCTCACCTACAATGATTTAGAGGTGTCCCGTACACAGGAATCCACTGTTCAAAGAGACAGAGACAGATGTGGATACATATTTTTCTACATGCACAAGTAAGACTTTGCTCACACACTCATTATTTTATATACAGGGGAAATATTTGTATGCTTCAAATTGCTAGGTTTTAGCAGTTTGCTAAATGTCTGTAGGAGAAAAGGTCTTGATGGGTCGGAGGGGATAAGAGTGAAAGTGATCCATTTGCCACTATGCTTGCACACAGCGTAATTTGTCCTCCACATTCAACACAGTGAAACACACATACACACACACACTAGTGAAGTGAGCACACATGCCCGGAGCAGTAAGCTCCTGCCCAGGGAGCAACTGGGGGTTAGAAGAATTTATTAAATTTTATTTATAAAGCAAATTTTAACAATGGACATTGTCCAAAAGCAGATGCACAGAAACATTTTGTCCCAGATGAGCAAGCCAGTGGCGATGGTAGAAAGGAAAAACTCCCTGAGGAAGTAAGGAAGAAACCTTGAGAGGAGCCAGACTTATAAGGGAACTCATTCTCATTTGGGTGAACTTGCCCAGGGTTGTTATTTCAGCAGTATTGGGATTTGAACCAGAGACATTCTTAACCAGAAGCCTACGTCTGCTCCAAAGATACCTATGCATTGGCCGGGTATAGAACCCGGACCTCCTACGAGGCACGTGAGAATTCTACAACTGATCCACCAAGGCTTACAGAGATAAATGGCTAGATAAGTTCACGCTGACTGGAAGGATGTCAGATTATTATTTACATCTTTAAGGGTCAGAAAAGAATTGCAGGATGCTTTGAGTTGGATGTTTAAGCTGTTTAATCCACTGCCTATTTTTTTTTTTTTGCCTATTCCATCATTTTTCCTGGTTCTGTGTTTCAGGAATGTGTTTGAGGAGTTGTCCGAGGTGATGGAGAAATCCGGAGGAAGCAATGACTCGAACCGCACAGTTCTGCAACCGCTATAAGTGGCCTTGCGCAACGGGCTTCAAATGGAGTTTGTGCTGTGATGGTAAACATGTGCTTAGTGTAGGGTGAATATGACCCTCTGTCCAATACTACTGATCACCAGACACACACACACTTTTCCAGGCACTTTTCATCTACTGTTTTCTGTTTTCCTCCGTGAGACTTCTGGAGTATCTGCTATGAATGCTCTTTGTGTCCATGTAGATGGAAAGGTTTCTAGAATTTTGGGTTACGGAACGGTTTCACGTTCAGCTTCAAGACATTTATTCTGTTTTGACCTTTAATAAAAGAACCTTAGTGAAGAATGACACTTTATGCATTAAATTCACGGCAGACTTCGGAGGATCTCCCCCCCGTCGTCGTCCCCCCGCCCTCGCCTTTTTCTTTTTACGTGTTTTCCAAAATTTATAATTGAAACTATTGAATATAAAGATTTATTCTTGTATGTTTATGGATGTTGGGCATTTGTTTTATATCCAGCTGGAAATGTGGTGCAATATTTACTTTGCCCGTTAGCTTTTATATTTCTGCCCTATAGCGATGAGTGAGAGGGAAGTTCCAGTTTCTATTCACAGCTTTACTGATGACTGTTTATTGATATTTTAATCTTATTTTATAAATACACTCGAACAAGTTTAATGACAAGATTGTCTGCTTTTCTATTAAGATTACATTTTTTTTTTTTTTTTAGAAACTTTATTCCAGTGAATCTAATTAATACCATTATATTTCTTCCTCTTCTAAATAGAGCTTCTTGTTGTAGACGTTACACAGCCATTGTGTGTGAGATTTGACCTTATAAAGACTGAAACGATGCCCAGTTCTTTATGCTGCGACGTTTGACACGTGAATATTTATTTATTACGTGACCGTATAATTTACAGACGTCCATGTTTCTGGTAATGTCAAGGATTAATACTAGTTCAGTCATTTTTTTGGAACTTGTACATAAGCTTTCTGTTAACTTGTCAATCAAGCTGATCACATCAATAGTGATATTTTAAATCATAAGGTACAGGTCTCCGAAGCAGATATATAACATTTAATTGCAGAATGTTCAGTCGCTTCCTTCTTAAAGCAAATTTTAAAAATAAAATGTATTTATCAAAAGCAATATACCATCGTTTTATTGTTGGATGAATCCGACTATACAACCGAAAAGAAAGAGTGGAGAAATTGTCTATTTCTTTGCTTTCAAGTCCATTGTCTTCTATTCGGTCTTTCCAGTGTCACCCCTCTCCCGTGCTTCTCTTTGTTAACGGCTCAAGACAACTGCCCGTTAATCTGTTAAACTCGCGCAGGACATAATCTTCTTTCTGAAACATCTGGCAACAGAAAAAACTAACATGTACAATATCGCGCTCACCAGCGTGCGTAAACGTTTAGTTTAACATTTTCTTATTCACTGGTACAACAGTTCTGTTGAATGTTCAGTTCTGAAAGTAGTTTGCAACTCCAATCACAGGTTTAGATTTATATGGTATTATCAGCTCTGTGGTTACAGTAGCTACACACACACACAGCACAGTTTAAGGCTAATAATAAACCATATGATTGTGTTCTCGATGTAAATATTTAAGCCTCTAATATCACCACATTAACACTTAAATTTACTTTGGGGTCTTGATGTGTGTGTGTGTGTGTATATATATTTATTTACTTTTTTTTTTTTTATTAGGGCTGCACAGTGGCCTTATATCAAGAATACCCGGGTTTGATCCCCGGATGGGGCGAGGAATTTCTGCATGGAGTTTTCATTTAATCAGCCACTGATTGTGCAAGTTCTACTTAGAAAGATGAGATGTGTGTAATTTTCATCACAGCTTACACTGCAACTATGAGAGAATTATTAATTTGTAAATTCATTCTCACTGATGGAAAGAGGTTTTGGCTTAAAATCTCACTATACATGGCCCCGTTCATTCGTCCCCTGACACGGATAAGTCGACCTGTTTCTTTGCAGAAAAACAGCCCCAAAGCATAATGTTTCACCCCCATGCTTCACCACAAGTATGGTGTTCTTGGGATGCAACTCTGTTCTTACTCCAAACACAAGTTTTTAAAAGTCGGAGAACTTGCACAAATACATATTTTGCCACATAAATTTGCTTTTTCTGATGCAGTCAAGATCATAGTACGCTGAGAAATGTCCTTCCAAATTTTTCTATCCCATGCAACAGGTTCTAGCTCCTCTTTTAGAAGCCCAAGCAACTCGGAGACATGATCCAACACTGGGTGCTCTTTGTCTTAAATGCCACTGTGCAATATGACAAGTCACACAACTCTAAAGACGACCTGGGAAATATTTTTGTGGAGCTGCAAATTCTCCCTGTGTTCGTTCTAGTTTTCTCCAACACTCCAAAGACATAAAAGCTAGGTTAAGTGGTGTCTCTAAAGTAGCCTTTAGTGTGTGACCATGTGCGTATCTGCCCTACAATGGTTTAGCGCCCTGTCTAGGGTTGTTTGTGCCCATGCACCCAGAGTTGCCGGGTGGAACCGCTTGGGAATCAATCGGAAAAGAAAATGAATGAATGTAAACACCTTTTTCTTGCGTGTCTGGTTTTATTACCTGGTCCCACTCCTCTTCAGTCTCATGTTTGTAGCCAAGCAAGTGACAGATTCCATGTGCAGCTACTACCTGATAGACAGCAACAGACGATCTGTAATACACTCTACACGTTTCAAATAAAACTACGTAAAATGTACTTACTGTGAGGGTTCCTTGAAAATCCCAATCTCTTTCTCGACACTGCTGATTTACATATTCTACTCCCAAGAAAATATCTCCTAGATTATAGTCATCTCTATGAAGGGTGCATGGGAGCTTCGGTGGCCGCAGGTCCTTGTGGAAACAAAGTCACTCAGTGTTTATTTAAATAGCATCTTACAATATGGGTTTCACAATATTACAACAAACACACACCTATACACACACACACACACACAAGCGTTTCTTAAACGGGTATGTTTTTAATTTGTCTTTAAACTGAGCTTGGTCAGTGGTGCTGTGTAGCTCTGATGGTCCTAGAATTTAGGTTTATACCTGGACTGAGGGACCTTTTAGATGATTTTGCCGGCAACGTGTGAAGAGTATTGTCGGGAGGGTAAAACCTCGGGGAGACCATTCACCGCTTTTAAGACAGGTGCCAATTTTAAACTGACTCCTAAATTGTACTGGTAGCTAGAGGAGTGAATGAAGCACAGGTGTGATGAGGTAATGCTTGCGGGTGTTAATAAGGAGCCGGGCAGTCCAAGTTAAAAAAAAAACGTATTTGTTGTAAATGAGATGCATTTTGCTTCGGGGAGCTTTACCTCATGAAAGGGGAACGAGAGCACATCTGTGGGCATGTCCTTTTTCCTGTAGATCTTGTTGATATGTTGGATCTTGCGATTGTCCACACACACGATGCCCACGTCAAATCTCTCAACACCTAAAATTCGCCTCAGCGTCTCCACATCTTTGCGCAATCGTGAACGTCGTATAGAAACAACGTTTTGCAGATTTCTCAGAAGTAAAACCATTGTACCGTAAACCAACGAGTTACTTCATAAATATTAACGTAATAACTCTGGGTTCAAAGTAAGTTGGTCATTTTACCCGTCTGTTGGACCACAGGGGGTCTAATGTGGTAACTGAAATAACATAGGCACTAAATAAAAGACAACAATCTATACATTATTTAATTTTACTCGAGCAAAGATAAGCCTTAAATAGATTATTCTGAATACCCGGAATGTTCATTGCGTGCAGTTTGTTTCTGTCCGAGCCTAAAAAAACTACGAACCGGAAGTACTATATGCTGACATGCCTTGTTTTTAAGAGGAATCCATATTATGTACATTAACAATTGTGTTATTGTAGACGATACTAGAGCTGCTCATAATACCTAAATATACATAATAATATACTTTAATAATATTTGTAGAATTCTTCTGAAATAAAATAAGAAGTTACTAGTCGGTCTGCTGCCAAGCCGAACCGAAGAGGAACACCGGAAATAACGTATGTTCATTCATTCGTTAACTTCCGCTTAATTGACACGGGGTCTCGGGTAACTCTGTGCGGTGTGCGCACGCGCCAGAAATTTGACCGGGAGGTTCCCAGAGATTTTTCATTATTCCCAGGTTATTATTAGGTGATCGAAACCGGGTATTTCTTGGTGTGAGGTAACAGCATTAACCAGTGCGCCACATGGCCGCACAACGTAAAATAATACGTTAATAATAAAAAAAAGGGGCAGTCGTAGGCTTGTGGTTAAGGAACCAGCTTTGCGACCAGAAGGTCCCTGGTTCGATTCCAAGTAGTGACAAGTCATGGCTGAAGTGCCCTTTGGGCAAGGCACCTAACCCCCAGTTGCTCCCTGGGCGCTGTGCTGGCTGCTCACTTCACCTGTGTGTGTTTCACTGCATGGACGGGTTAAATGCAGAGGACCAATTCCGCTGTGTGCAAACATAGTGGCAAAATGCATCACTATACTTTCACTTTTAATACGCTGCCTCGCCACTTAGCTTGGGCGATTATCTTTCGGCTGGCAACAAGTTATTCAACCACAACTGGTGCAATGAGTTGCTTCTAATGTCTTAAACAAACATGTCGAAAGACGCATCCCATTGTAGTGGACAAGATGTTGGTCTCTTTAAGAAGGGTTGGCATGCATTGGCAAAAGGGCAAATAGCGTTTTCATTTATTTTCTTTCGTGCTTTATCCACAAGAGGTCACGGGCCAGCTACTGCCCACCCGGCACCTCTGGGTGCAAGGGCAGAAACAACACACATTCACACACTAAGGACAACTTTAGAGAAACCAATTAGCATGCATGTCTTTATTAGTTTTCATGAGTCACCCAGACGAGAATAGCTTCTGTTGAGTCTAGGTCGTCTTTAAAATGTTTCTGTGTGTTTTTCCTGGCAATCGTCAACTCTGACTTGATCAGTAGGAATCTAATAGTGAGTATGAATACTACTGTATCCAAGGACACCAAGATAGTACCAATAGATGTAGGATTTGCAGGATTGGCTGCAGCTTACTCCTTGGTTTAGGCTGATTTCAGTATGTCAAGATCTTTGGGGCCAAAGCCAGAGTTGGAGGTAGGATTTGCACTACTAAACCATTGTAAAGATGGTGAATTGGGTGCTAACTGGATCCATGGACAGGATGGGCATCTCCTCTACCAGTTAGCTAAAGAACAAGACTTGCTGGTTGAGACTATGGCAGAGAGCAAAGCTGGATGCTAATGAGAGGCTTGGCTTTGGAACAAGACATTTCTGTATTTTAATAAACAATTCTGGCCCGAAGAATGTGAAGGAATCCAGTTTGTGTGGGACGAGGGACCTGAAGATGATGATTATGGCTGGAAAGTTGTGTGGTTTAAAAAGTTGACACTGCGGCATATGATAGTAAAATTCTCTGAGGTTGGATCACGGGCAGAGAGACTTCATATGGAGACACTGGAGGACAATGAGGTTAGGAACACCTGTGTAGGGTAAATATGTTGCTAGTGTTACTGCAATAGTTAATGTATATACATTTCTAAATAATTGTTCCTTTTTTTTTTCCAAAGATTGCTCAGGTCCTTCGATGGATGGTCTGTTCCTGGTGTGTCCCAAGTTCTGATCTCTAGGTTGGGTCATGACCCACATATACACTATTAGGCTCCTATACATTTGTTCCTCAGTGTGTTGATGGGGTTAAAGTGCATGAGGCACCGGCATCACCTCTTTCTTCTAATATTCAAGTTCCAGTGAGCTTCAACCAATGGCACAATATATGTTACAATTCTATATATATATATATATATATATACTCATTGGCCACTTTATTAGGTACACACTGAATAAAGATTGGACCCTCTTTTGCCATCAGAACTGCCTTAATTCTTTGAAGCATACTTTCAACAGAGATGGTTTTCTGCTTTGCTTTGTTGTAACAAGTGGTTATTTGGGTTGATATTGCCTAGCTATCATCTTGAACTGATCTGACCATTCTATTCTGACGTCTTACATCAACAAGGCATTTTCAGCTCAATGGATATTTTCTCATTTCAGGCCATTATCTATAAACCAGAGAGATTGTTCTGCATGAAAACAGCAGTAGATCGGCAGTTTCTTAAAAGCTCAGCTCTTGCGGTAACAACCCTGCCATGTTAAAAGTCACTTAAATCTCCTATCTTGCCCATTCTGATGCACTGTTTGAACTTCAGTAAGTTGTCTTGACCACCTCTACACGCCTAAATATATTGGGTTCTAGCCATGTGATTGGCTGATTAGATGTTTGTGTTAATGTGCAATTGAACAGGTGTTCGTAATAAACTGGCCAATGAGTGTATATCTGACCAATACTAAACTGGGTGCATTTGTATGTGTGTATTTAAAGCCTCTACAGGTACTAAAGCAGGCGGTGAAGCAACCCATGTGAACCTCTACACCACCACCCATGGAGACTATCTGACAGGGCTCAGAGAAGCAGAGAGACTCTGTCCATGGAACCAACCCTAACAGAGTTTGACTGAACCAGAGTTCTCTTCTCTCTGTGTGAAGATGAATGTTGCAGTTGATTGTAGATTTGAGGCTGCACTTAATTTACATAAAATATATTAAATTGCTCACTGGTTCTAATAATAACTAAAGCCGTTGTCCACCCGGCAACTCTGGGCGCGAAGGCAGGACCTACCTTAGACAGGGCGCCAATCCATCATAGGGTGCGCACCCACACATACACAAATTCACACACACATTCACTTACTAATGGGCAATTGAGAGCCTATCATGCATGTCTTTGGAATGCGGAAGGAAACCGGAGTAACCCCACCTGGGGCTCAAACTCAGGATCTTCTTGCTGTGGCTATCAGATCTATCCACTGCGCCACCCTGCCGCAAAAAATGAAACACATACAATTATATTAAATTACAAAGATAGTTGGAATTCATTAGTTTTTGTGTTTTCTGTAGCCAGCGTCTATAATTAATTACCTATTGCTGCATACACTCCTGCCCTTTTCTCTTCACTGGGACCATTTTTCCTACTCGCACCCACTATTTTATTCTCACCTATCGTACCACATCTACCAACTGAAGACTGCAGGGTAAATGCGGGCTTCCTTTGACATAACCAAAGTCAGCATTTGCAGTGTAGCCCTGATACAGGAAAGCATCGTTGTACCTGTAAATCTTTACGTGAGCAGTCCTTAACTTACAATCACTGCATAGATTGGCCACTGATCAACTGATCCCTCCCACCCAGAGGTCACATCACATGACACCACTTCCTCATTCTAGCTCAATGTTTGCCAACTGCCTCACCCCTTTGTCTGCTTTTCAGACAATGTGTTTGCATTCATGTCTTGGATTACAGCTGGTTTCTGTTTTCTTTAATAACCCGTCTACCTGCACTCGTGTCTGTCTCTGACAGCCAGAGGAATCAGTCACTGCTATTCATACTAAGAACAGGGTTGTACTTTCTTGGCGTTTGGATGATTCTATCACTGTGCCTCTGAACAAGGTACATAGTCGTTAGAGACATGTCCAAAGACGCCACGATAGTGGTAGTGGGTGCAGGATTTGCAGGTTTGGCTGCCGCTTACTCTTTGTTCGAGGCTGGATTTCTGAATATCAGGATACTTGAGGCTAAAAACAGAGTAGGGGGAAGAGTTTGCACTACGAAACCATTTTCTGAGAACATTATAGAGCTCGGTGCTAACTGGATCCATGGGCAGAATGGTAATTGCCTCTACCGACTAGCAAAAAAACATAAACTGCTAGCTGGGAAAGATTCGCTGGACAATTCCGCGAGTTCTGATGACTATTATTTTAAAGAGGGTGGGACGCACTTGCCAAATAATCTTGCAGATAAGGTTACCTCTCTATTTGAAAAACTCATCTCCAGGGCATTTGAGGCAAAGTTGGCTAACAGATTCAGAGACCTAACTTTGGGGGATTACCTTGATGTGTGCTTTGAGGAATCTGATTTGGCATCTTCAGAAGACGGAGCAAGAATATTTGAGTGGTGCAAGAGAAATGAATGTGCAGATGAGGCTGCTTGTTCGCTCTATGAGGTGGCTGCATGTCAGGCTAGTGATTATATCGTACTGGATGGAGAGTTCTATAATTGTCTTGGTCCTGGGGGTTATCAAGCAATTTTAGATATTCTTCTGAAAGATCTACCCTCAGGAATTATTCTGATCAATACAGCAGTGAAAAAGATCCAGTGGAACAGGAAAGCAAACTCCGAGGACAATGGGGATGAAAAAGAGAACCGCGCTGTGCAAGTGATCTGCGAAAACGATCAGATCTTTGAAGCTGACCACGTGATTGTGACTGTATCTCTGGGGGTTTTAAAACAACAAGCGAAAACCATGTTTGATCCTGAATTACCAAAATCAAAGCTGAATGCTATTGAGAGGCTTGGCTTTGGAACTGTGAACAAGATCTTCCTGCATTTTAATCAACGATTTTGGCCAGAAGACTGTGCAGGAATCCAGCTTGTGTGGGACGAGGGACCTGAAGATAAGGAAGTATATAGCAGTCAAGAAGATGATGATGATGATGATGATGCATGGAAAGAGAGATGGTTTAAAAAGATCTCTGGCTTTGACGCTGTGGCCCGGCATCCTACAGTGCTCTGTGGCTGGATCACGGGCAGAGAGGCTCTTCACATGGAGACACTGGAGGACAGTGAGGTTGGAGATACCTGTCTAAGGTATTATCACTACTGTCCTATTAATACTTATATTACTGTAAGTAAATAAAAATATATATTTGAAATATTTCTTATTTTGAAAGATTACTTAGGTCTTTCACTCCCTGGCCTGTTCCTGATCTGTCCAATATTCTAATTACAAAGTGGGGCCATGATTCTAATGTCTTTGGCTCATATTCGTTTATTCCCATGGGAGTGAATGGTGTGAAAACTCAAGAGGAACTAGCAGCACCTCTTCCTCTTCGGATAAAAGCATCAAACAATAAGGTAATAACTGTCTCTAAATTATTATTACTGCTATTATTAATACTTTTAATACTAATGCTGTCAAGCAAGTGACAAAATCAATCACATTTCGAATTAATGATGAATTAATCAAAATAATAGGAATACATGGATTTTTGGTAAAACTTACGCGACTGGCTATTAGCTATTAGTGTCGGGTGCGAATGGACCTCCGAATTCGTGGCTATTTGTCTTGCATTGAGAATTTTATTAGAATTACACAATGTTCCTAATCACTGTCCGATCTGGATGTTTTGTGTAGAAACCATTAAAATAGTTTTTTTTCACCCGAACATGGAATATTTTTCCTGTGCTCTCTGGGGCAATGCCCAAATGTTAGAAAGTGATACATTCTGCCACTGTGTCTGCACACAGCGGAAATGGTCCTCCGCATTTAACCCATCCGTGCAGTGAA
>JAOUQV010000043.1:13740643-13756976 GCA_028565295.1 Aspidoras spilotus
ACAGCAGTGGACTGAGCACGCAGCCCTGGGGAGCTCCAGTGTTCAGTGTGATGGTGCTGGAGGTGCTACATCCGATCCAATCCAAGGTCTTCCAGTCAGAAAGTCCAGGCTCTAGTTGCAGATGGAGGTGTCCAGGCCCACAAGATCTAACTTTCTGATCAATTGCTGAGGAATGATGGTGTTGAATGGTGAACTGAAGTCAATGAACAGCATACAAACATATGTGTCTTTATTGTCCAGGTGTGAGAGTGTTAGGTGAAGGGAGGTGTCTATTTCATCGTCCATTGACCTGTTGGGACGATACGCAAACTGCAGGAGGTCCAGTGTAGGCGGTAGCAGAGGTCTTAATGTGCCTCATGACAAGCATCTCGAAGCACTTGCTAATGATGGGAGTGAGTGCGAATTTTTTTCAGCACAGGGATGATGGTGGTGGCCTTAAAACATGTCGGTGAAGACCTCGAATAGCTGGTATGCACATTCTCTGAGGACCTTGCCAGGAATGTTGTCTGGTCCACCAGCTTTGAATGAGTTTTCCTCACAATAGCCACAGTAAAAGATGTATGTAATATAATTAGCAGTATTATTACGAACTCCTTACCATTTCAGTATACAATAATAATTCTGTATCTAGACCCTTGTTTCTCATCTTACCACTATGTTCCAGTTTGAACCACTAGCTTAGCAGGCAGCCCATCACTCATGGTAATACCTGGTTGTAAAACCAACGGATGATGCTAACTACTTTCTAATCTTGACCAAAGTTCTGAAATTCAGGACTAGATAAATTACTAAAATATATGTGTTATATATTACAAGATATCTACGGTTCTCAATCGTATGCACCAGATGTTCATTTACACCAGTAACAGTAAAAGGTACAGTAAACAATACTCCCAGTTGCAACTGTGCGGTTTCCCTTTGCTCCCTGGCCAAATACTGTTTAAAGATTCAGAATGCTAATTCAAGCTGCTGGTGTGCTTGCTCTCAAAATTGTTCACTTCTGCAAAACCATTCATACAAAGTTATTAGACTGGTGTTCCGTGAGTACAGTGGGGATAATAACCTAGGAACTATTGGAATGATGTTTATATATTCACTATACATATACAGTATACAGTCAAATCCAGTCGTGAAATTTCCTCCTCGCTCCTAAATATTCCACAATCAACTGTCAGCTGTATTGGAAGTGATGGAACTGTTTGGGAAGTGTTTGGGAACAACAGGAACTCAGCCACAAAGTGGTAGGCCATGTAAACTGACGGAGCGAGGTCCAGCGGATGCTGATACGCATAGTGTGAAGTGTATAAGATAGTGTCAAGCCATTGTTAATGGCTATGGCTGATTGTGTAAATATATTACAAAGGTTTTTTTGTTAACTTCTTAAAGACCTGTCAAGCCGCTGGTTTCTATGACAATTTCTTGGCATTGCTTGAGCGTTGATATGAGTGAGCTAGAGATGGTCTTCAATGACCAAATTAATCACAACTATGGTGCCCTGCTCAACATTCTGTTTCCCTTGATATGCTTGAGCCACTCAAAACTATAGTTGGAACGCACTTCTACAATTTTCCATACAGGGATGTACCAGTAATTTGGGAGAGTAAAACAGGCAATACAGCATTCCCTGGTATTCATAATGACATCTGCTGAGGTCTAATTCCAATTTTTATCCTTGAAACTTACCCTAGGGCTGGTGGAACCACTGACAGCTTATATACAATTACCAGCCACTTTATTTGGTACACAATGAAAGTAAAAGTTCGGACCCGTTTTTGCCTTCAGAATATCTGTAATTCCTCATGGAATTCCTTTAACAGAGATGGTATTCTGCATTCCATGGTTGTAATTAGTGGTTGAGTTACCTCAAACCAGTCTGCCGGTTCTCCTCTGAACTCTCACATCAACAAGGCTGCTGCCGCTCACTAGGTATTTTCTCTTTTTCTGACAATTCTCTGAAAAACCCTGCAGTGGGTGTTGATACCAATTTACAATGGGACCTAATGGTCCATTATGTGCTATTGTTCCCTATAGTTGAATAAAAGTAATGTTCAAATCGGATCAGCCCACCTTTTAGCCAAGCAGACCGATGAACTTGGTGGTCTTGCTTTTTATTGGACAACAATAAAAATACTAGAATATTAAACAAACTAAGTTAATTTGTTTTGATTTATCAACTATAAAGACTATGCAGAAATGTACAATAAGTAAAAACATATTTGAAATTTGTATAGATTTGAATTTGTCTGGTTCATTAGAAAACTCCAACATCAGAAGTTCTGGCTTTTTAAACAAATGAAAAGATAAACAGAATGCTGACTGTCTCTGGTAGGACAGGTTCCAGAACCAGTACCAGTACTGAAAATGAAGACAGAGAGAGGTATGGGATAATCTTTTTTATAACATTCACATTGGCAAACAGTTTTCAGCTTCCCTGGACTTCAAATTCCAGCCAAACAGCTGCACACATTCCACTTTTAAGCAGCAGTGGGTGTTAGCCCCCATTCTGTCCAATTCAGAAGGGCGTTGGTCCTACTGATAAAATCAACCGTAGCACAGCATCATAATATTGCAGTGCCCTATGTGATATTATCCATTTTTTTTTGTGGGAGTGGGCAGCCTGGATAGCTCATTTGCTAGAATGTGCATTTGGTAGAATTAGAAAGAGGAATTCAGTGGCAGAAAGAGGACATTTTTGGGAGTGGTGGGATGAATTAAATTTTAATTCTGAAGCAATATAAAAGTTTAAGTACATTTCCAGGTTTCAACGTATAAATAGAGTTGGACATTCAAATCCAGGACAGGAATTAAACATTAGAAGCCTTTCTTTCAACAAGTTACACATACTCATCATTTGCATTGGAATTATCGCAGACAATTTTACACTGAATAGTAGTTTAGTGAATAGTTTAGTTAGTTAGTTAGTTAGTTAGTTAGTCTAGCGAAGCAATTTCTACAAAACCATGTACAATGTGTGAATATTTGAATACCATGTGTTATTAAGGATACAGCTATTGGTTGCTTATGGAGGAATGTCAACTACGTCCGTCTTGACAACTCAAGATAGACCTGATCTAAAAAAAAATAATTATTTATTAAAAAAAGGTGATTTTATCATAAATCGTATGTTGGCTCAAAACAAACCTTTTCCAAAAAATCCAACCAAACTAGTCTGAACACTTCTAATTACATTCACATGTTCCCAATTAGGACGGCAGGGTGGTACAGTGGTAGTGCTGTCGTCTGTGAATGTGTGTGTGTGTCTGATGGATTGGCAGTGGCTGGCCTGTGACCTCTTGTAGATTAAGCGGAAGAAAATGAATGAATGAATGAATAAATGAATGAATGAAGGTTCTCAATTAAACACATTTCCCATAAATAAACCAGACTGTTATTTTACATCTGGATAGATTCAGGCTTAATCTGGCCCCGCGATAGAGATATATGCAGTAGGGCAGACGTTGTGTCAAAGACGTTTGATATTTATTATTTCAAATCTAATAGAGTGAAAAGAGAGGAATAAAAATATCCTGTAGGGTGAAAGGAACAATGACTTAAATCATTGCCTACCAGACATTGGGTCAGCCCTGGCTTAATGGATAGGGTAAAGAGCTGGTGGCGAAATGATCGCTAGTTCGAACGCAACTCTGAGCAAGTCATGACTAAAGTGCTGTTGAGGAAGGCACCCAACCCCCAACTGCTCCCTATGCGCTGCACTATATGTGCCTCATAGAGTTCAGCACACTGTTCCAGGTGTTCTAATTGAACCCCGGTTGGTAAATGCAGAGAAAGAATTTCCCTACAGGGATCAATAATGCAGTGTTTAGCAGACGTCCTTGTCCAGAGCGACTTACAAAAGTGCTTTAAGACACATCAGTACATTTGAAGTTAGCTACTGGCTCTGCCGTTCGAACATTAAGAAGAAGTTTATGCCACCATTCCTCGTGCCCCAAGAGATTGGGGGACCAGTCGAGCAGTGCTAGACGACCGGAGTGCGCGAGGTGCAGTGCGGGGTGTGATAAGTACTCTAATGTAGGAGGGTGAAGAACCATTCTTGGCTTTGTAAGCAAGCATCAGTGTTTTAAATCTGATGCGAGCAACTACAGGGAACCAGTGGAGAGTGCGGAACAGTAGTGTAGTGTGTGTGAACTTGGATTGGACGTTGCATACAAGTCTTTCAGCCGAGTTCTGGATCAACTGTAAGGGACAGATAGCACTCAGAGGTAACCTCGCTAAGATGAAGTTGCAGTAGTCATTTTGTAGTGTTGGGTCAGCATTAGTATCAAGTTAAAATGGTGTTACTGTACACGCTTTCCCTGTACTGACCAGTGACCCTGAATGTACATGCAAATCGCATACCTGTGGAGGGAACTGTACTTGATGCCACCATCAGTTTACTCAAAATCAGGTAAATTGCAAATATTACAAACTGCAGTGTCTTACATTTACTTTGACATATAGTTCAAACCAAATATATTACTTCTTTTATTTCAATTCCTAATAAACAATTTTAGTCCTTAAAAACATTCCAAAAGAGATGGAATGGGGCAAGTTGGATGTTGTAATGAAGTGGAAAATCTAAATAATGATGTGATTTCAAACAGCTGAGGTCACTCGACTTAATTGTCCAGTCCCAACCTTTTGGAATGTTTTGCAAGCTTGAAATATGGGAATGGAGTTTTATTTATGATCGAATGAAGGTTACCAGACAAAACATAAAGTATCTTGGTTTCATGCAATTAAAGTCAAAGGAAATATAAAAACTGCTTTTGTTTTTTTTTTTTTTTGTTTTTTTTTGCATTCGCTTGGTGTTGTAGAACCGAAAGAAGGATGTAATCGTTCAGCTATGTAATAAAAGCTGGCGAAAACAATTTTGTATGTTGGCGGTGTATCTGTCGTCTGACGGCATGACTGAGATGGTCGATGTGTAGGAGTTGGACGATGTCTGTTTCTTTTTCCCAATTCTGTTTTTTTCTTCTCCCCGAATCATCGATTTAAAACAGGTGCATATTCAAACCACTCCTGTGACTTTCCAGACATACTTCTATGAAATAAGTCCTCCACATTTTTAACAAATTACTAAATAATTTGAATCCTTGTTCTTGCTTTTAATGGGTGAACATTTTGCCCATATTTCTTGGCAGGCTGTTTGAACATCTGAAGACATTTAAATTACTCTTCTCTTTAAATCCCAACCACTACACTTTGTGAAAACACACACATCAATCTGCTTCAAAAACAAATCTGAACATATCTGCCTCAAAGCTTCTCATGCTTTTTCAATACCTTTCCTCAGTTTTGGGTTTCCAAAATGCCTCCCAATTAAAATACAGGATTGGAGACCAAACAGGAAAGTGCTGAACTGGTACCATGTCCTATAGTGATTGAGTGACAGGTGAAGGTACTTTGGCAAATTGTGCAACAGCTAGTCAACCTGATGTCTAGCTTAGCCATTCATCCCTTCCCAAATGGCTGTTAATTTAGCCCACCAACACTATCCATGTTTAACCACCTCCTAAACCCTGAGCGCTATGCTGGTAAGCCGGATAAGTGCAGGGGATTTGAACATCCTTATCTTTGAACATCAGCCCTCAATGTTCCCCACTGAGCATTCCAAGGTAGCATTCATGATTGTTTTTCTACAAACCTTGAGGTGGAAATGAGGTCTCCCAGGCTGACGAACCTCAAACAAGGGGCTCGCTCAAATACCGAGTACACCATTGAGTTCAGAACCCTGGCCACTACACTATAAATACCAGCTGCACACCTGTGTGGATTCTGTAGCCGCAGAATCATATATTGATTCTGGCTTAGTGCATAGACTGGGCATAGTGGTAGAACCACTGGGTGTTTACCCATCCTGGTAATGGCCCTTGACTGCTGATTATAGGGCAACAGTCCTTTTTCCCAAAAGATGTCTCTAAGAACACTCTGCGTAGAAGCCTATTGCAAAACCATCTCCTAGCTTGTAAGCAGGGCATCCTTAGAGTTTAGAGCTAGTTTTCAGATATCCCTGGTTCAACAATGAACCATGAACAATCCTTGAATTGACTGGTACACAAGATCGGTCTACGCATGAGCCCCAAAGTGCAAGGGTCACTGCCTTGCTAACATCTTTAATTAGATTTATGCCATTAATTTAATCTGGATTAAGTTCGAGATGAGTGGAAGACCACATTAATAATCCCCACAGGACACTAAAAGTACAGGGTTATGTCCTTCAGTTAATGGGTAGTGAGATAGTATGTGTTTATCTACCTCGATGACATATTGATATACAGCTGCTCCAAAACAGAAAATCTAGCACATGTTTGACAGTTACTACATTTACTGGCAATCAACAACCTCTACATAAAGCTAGAGAAATCAGAGTTTCATCTATCCACGGCTTCCTTCTTGGGTTTCATTATAGCCAAAGGAACATTTTTTATAGACTCAGTCAAGAGGAAAGCCATACAGGAGTGGCCTCGGCCAAACTCTGTGAAGGCTGTTTAACATTTTTTGTGGTTTGTAAACTTCTTCAGGTGCTTTTTGAAAGATTTTTTTTCAATTTATATTCCTCTCCCAGCCCATACTTGTAAAACCCCGGACCCTATTATTTGCTGGAAAGACGAGGCCCAGGTAGTTTATCCCACCTAGTACTAGGCACCAGGTTCTGGCATGGGGCACTCCACACACTTTAATGCCTTCATACACCAGATGTTTTGGTGGCCCAATTGAAATGTTTGAGACTTCATCTCTTCCTACAAGGTGTGTGTGCAAAATAACATCCTCACTTGTGATAGGTGAATGCTTCTCTAAGGCATGGAGATAATGTGATAAATAGTACCTGGGAAGGAAACCATTTCTCAGCCTACTGATCTGTGATGTAATGGATGTTTATCACATTCCATAAGAAATTGGGACTCTTCCCAGTTTGCCAGTATACATTTTGAGCCCTCAGGATTTTAATTGGTGAGAAGTTTATGTTATGATGTTGCATGCTCTGTTTAGGAGCATTCAACGATTTTCTGAGTTGATGATACTCTTGTGCTTTCTTGAAGATGCAGTATTGAGCAGTAATGACAGCAGCAGGTGATATACACTATATTTCTAAAAGCATTCGCTCACCTGCCTTGACTCACATATGAGCTAATCCATAGGGTTCAATATAACGTCGGTCCATTTACAGCTAGAACAGCTTCAACTCTTCAGGGAAGACTGTCCACAAGGTTTAGAAGTGTGTTTATTGGAATTTTTGACCATTCTTCCAGAAGCGCATTTCTGAGGTCACACATTGATGTTGGAAGCGAAGACCTGGCTCTCAGTCTCCGCTCTAATTCATCCCAAGGATGATCTGTCGGGTTAAGATCAGGACAGTCAAGTTCATCCACACCAGACTCTGTCATCCATGTCTTTATGGACCTTGCTTTGTGCACTGGTGCACAGTCATGTTTAAAGAGAAAGGGGCAAGCTCCAAACTGTTCCCACAAAGTTGAATTTGTCCAAAATGTCTTGGTATACTGAAGCATTCATACACCTGTTGCTATGGAAGTGACTGGAACACCTGATTCTGATCATTTGGATGGGTGAGTAAATATTTTTGTAAATGTAACGTATGTGAATAGGAACGTGAAAGGCAACAACCTTTTCCATACACACTTCACTGATAAGCAGTTTTGTGTGGACCATCCTACTGTATGTCTCCTAGTTCAGGAGGCTTTGTTTGGAAGTGTTCAGAGCATCATTAGTTTACTTCAAACACATTGTAAGCTTCTAAACCTCATCCCTGTACACTGTCACTTTACTCCCTGTGATGAATCCATCCACTGTTGTATCATCTACAGACGTGATGATTGTATTGTACTGGAAGGTGAAAGTGCAAGTATGGTTGTATAGGTTGTGTACAATGGGACTGACCTTGTAGCATGGGGTGCCCCATGCTATTATTTTAGAAGCCCATATAGACTGAGAGAGTTTGAAAACTAGTTGGTCCTGGATGGCTGTGTCAAACCTGAGCTGTAATCTAAGAGGAGAATACTCACATAGCCTTGCCTTTAATGCGTTGCATGACTAGCTTCTCAAAGAACTTCATGATAAGGGTTAGTGCAACTGGACAGCAGGTTTCATTGGCAGTGGATAATTGAAGTATATTTCAGACAGAGAGACTGGTCCACACATAGTACTCTTTCCATTAAACCATCTGGTTCACTTGCCTTTCTGGGATTGACAGCCCTAAGTGCTTGAAGCACTTGAAGCTTGACCATATGGATACTGGAGGCGAGTATGGCAAATGTGGTTGCAGCCTCTGCTGTTCAGACCTTGAAGCAGGAAAAAGAAGCCAATAAGCTCCTCTTTCAGCAAGACACTTGCTTTCACAGGCTTGTAACTGCCACCTTCGTAATTAGTGAGGTGTTGAATACCTTGCCACAGATGTCACGGGTAACTGTGTGTCCTCTGTCTTGATCTTAATCCATTTTCACAGCCTTGGCTCTAGCTTTTGCAGTAGAAGGATTTATCCTTGGAGCTAAAGGCGTAATTACAAGTATACTGACCTTCTGAACTAATATTTCAGCCACTGTATGAATTTATTAATAGGGACAATGTCAACACAAATTTATTTTAACAAGCAAGCTGCGCATTTTGAAACTGGGCAAACAAGGTGCACAGTGGCACAGTGGATATTCCTGTAGCCTGACGGCAAGAAAATTCTATGTTCGAGCCCAGGGTGGTGTGACTTGGGAAATTTCTTTGTGGAGTTTGCATGTTCTCCCAGTAATCGTGTGGGTTTTCTCCGGGTATTTTGGTTTCTTCCTGAATTAAAAAGACATGTATAGGTTAATTGGTGTCTCTAAATTGCCTGTGAATGTCTTTGTGCCCTATGATGTATTGGCACCCTGTCTAGGGTTGTTTCTACAGCAGGTCTTTTCCACCTCAATCTGTCTCTTCTGCTTTCACACCAACTACCTGCATGTCTACATTGACCACATCCATATATCTTCTCTTTGGTCTTCCTCTCTGCCTCCTACCTGGCAGCTCCATTTCTAACACCCTCCTACCAATATATCCACTGTCTCTCATCTGTACATGTCCAAACCATCTCAGTCTGCCCTCTCTAACTATGTCTCCCAATTTTCCAACCTGTGCTGTCGCTCTGATGTTCTCATTCCGAATCCTGTCCATCCTGGTCACTCCTAAGGAGAACCTCAACATCCGAAGCTCTGTCAATTCCAGCTCTGCTTCCTGTCTCCTGTCCAAACCATACAACAAGTCACTGGTCTGTCTCCTCTCTTATAAACCTTTCCTTTCACTAGGATGGATATGAGGTCTATTCTGCATGTATTTCTTTGTATTTGTCCTCCATCAACTGTCAGAGTGTTTGCTCAAAATCTGCACAGGAAGGCAAATATGCTGTTTTATATTTTACTCCACCTTCACATTTCCTGATATGTGCTAGACCTCACACTTCAAATTTATATCTCCCACACATTCCATCAGCCTCCAGCACAACTGCAGAAAATGTTCATATTTTCACTAAATGTTCCTACTAGGTTTTAGTTATTGGATGTAGGAATCTGGTGTTTATTGTATCGTGAATATTCTGTGTGTCATATGCTAGTTTCATAAATATAAAAGTGCAATCATTAGGAAGAAGTGCATTCAGGGGAAGCAATGACTTATGCCAGGCTCTTGCGGCTTAATTAGAAATCTATAATAGGTATTGGCAAAGCAATTTTTAACCCACCCTACCCGTGCTTTCAGATTTGTCCATCGTCCTTCTTTATGGAAATCAGGGACGCCGTGTCATTCAGACTAAAGAGGAGAAGTACGACCTAAGTTGTTATCAGCGCTCAGTTCAGAAACCTGCATCTCTGATAGTATGGGGTTGCATTAGTTTGTGTAGCATGGGCAGCTTAAACATCTGGAGGGACAACATCAATACTGAAAGGTATATCCAGGTTCTAGAGCAACATGTGTTCCCATCTAGACAACGTCTATTTCAGAGAAGACCTTAGATTTTCCAACGTGACAATGTCAGACTACATACTTCATCAATTACAGCATCATGGCTGCGTAGAAGAAGGGTCCGGGTACTGAACTTTCACCCATAGAAAACATTTGGCGCAACATAAAATGGAAAATATGACAAAAAAATACCTAAGACAGTTGAGCAACTAGAATCCTAGATTAGACAAGAATGGGTTAACATTCCTATACCTCAACTTGAGCAACTTGTCTGCTCAGTCCCTAGACATTTACAGACTACTGTAAAGAGAAAAGGGGATGCCTCACAGTGGAAAACATGGCCTTGTCACAACTTTGAGATGTGTTGTTGTGACAAAATTAAAAATCAAGTAATTTTTCTCTTTAAATGAAACATTTTCTCAGTGTAAACATGTGATGATGTCATCGATGTTCTATTCTGGATAAAATATGGAATTTTGAAACTTCCACATCATTGCATTCCGTTATTATTTACAATTTGTAAAACCTTGCACCAACTTTTTTGGAATTGTGTTGGGTTAACAGTATTTTTTTATAAACAGAGTTAAGCTTGGGAGTTTACTGTTGTCTACAGCCAAACAACAGTGTAGCCGTATCCCTGTGGCCACAGAACTGGCTTTGCAACAAGCACCAAAATATCTGTGGGCTAGATGTAAGTGGTAACATCCTGGTAAAACCTCTTGCTCAATGTAACCCGGGTTAATTTGGGTTGATGATTTTTCCGATGCATAATTCATGGCTAGCCAAATCACATGAAAAGTTATGAATAAGCACAAGGGGTGGGGTAAGAATACAGTATGTACCCTGTTTATGACTTCATTTCACAAACTTGCTAATTGGAATTCCGATGGATTTCACATGAGATCAGTTTGTCCATCTGAGCCAGTACACCGCCCAGACAAGCCCATGGGGACATCCTATTACAAGCTACAAAATGACATGATAATCATGCATCTGACGACCTAAATGACTAAGTGTGGGTTGAGCATTGTATTCGAAGCCCAAATTTGTAGATAATCCCATGCTGCAATGGAACATCACTACAGATCAGAACTTGAGAACATACAGTGATTTCTGTCAGGTCAAAATTATGTTCCCCCAATATGAACTGAGTCTCTGTGACATTCTGAGTAATTGATTACGTTGTCTAACTTGGAGTAGATGGGGGGAAGTTGGGTTTGAGTGTAGCTTAAGTGATGAAGTAATACCTACCTCTAGTTTAAAACGGTGCCCCTTAGCTCTAAGCCAATAGCTGTCCTGAAACAATTGGAAGACTATGGATGACCAGGGAATGAATACTTACCCGTGGCCTGCCGTAAGTACCGTTGCGCTTGAACTGTATAATATTACCACCGTATAATGATTTACACCGATTAGCCTAGCATGCGTGTCTTTGGAATGCAGGAGGAAACTGGATCACCCAGAGAAAACCCGTTCGAACAACGGGAGAACATGCTAACTTACTAACTTACGCAGAAATTTCTCGAGTCGCCCCACCCAGGGACGACAACCAGGTCCTTCTTTCTGTGAGGTGACAGCACTACGTACATACTGTACCACCACCGTGCCGCCATATGACCAAGTATACCAAATATAATCATTTTTAAAGGAGCATATTGTATATTTCTCTAATGTGAACAAGTTGGGGGTCAAGGTCCCAAAAAATATTACATGGGCACAAAATACATATGACAATAAAACCACTGAGATTTAGGGGGTGAATACCAGTCATCGTCTCATTATGATTGCACCAGCAAGGGGGTAGAATATATTAGGCAGTAAGAGAACAGCCGGAAATATAATAAATATAGAAAATATAAGCAAGCTTAAGCTACTGAGCAGCTTTGATAGGGCAAAACCGTTATGGCTAGACAACTGGGTCCGACCATTTCCAAAACTGTAGGTGTTCCGGGTATTTATGGGATTATATGAATGGGCACTTCTTGTTCTTTCTAATACATCTTTCAGCCAATAAAGCATTATGATAAAGGACAGGAAATAAACCTGCACCTATGCCCACATTGATGGAAAATCAGCATGTCTCCGGATGCCACCTCCACAGCATTTGATGCCAATAATGCCTGCTTTCACACACACACACACACACACAAACACTGATTCAAGGCTGCATTCCAGCAGCTGAAAACGTTCACCCATTTCCAAGCACCTGCTACCTTGGAGACTCTGTAACCAGGGAAACACACAGTGCATGGCGCTGAAATATGCCACCCTCAGACATGGGCACACCTTCAAAGACTTAGTCTTCTGTTCTAGGTCTTAATAGAATAAATCATTTTGTGTTTTAATGGAAGTTAATTTGGCCACCTGAAATACTACAAGCAGTGCTTTGTGTGCTACATTTGTTTGTTCAGACTTCAGAACCACTCTTAATGCCCACGGAGATAAAAGTGTCGCTGCACCTCCATCTTTGAGTATCCTTTCTGCAGTTAATCCGAGTTGCTGCGTCTCTGTTTACTTTCCATTCTTTTTTTATGGCCTGGGTTCATTCAATAGACATGCTGAGTTGATGTTGTTTAGATACACTATACTTCCAAAAGTATTCGCTCACCTGCCTCAACTCACATATGAGCTAATCCATAGGGTTTAATATGACGTCGGTCTATTTGCAGCTAGAACAGCTTCAACTCTTCTGGGAAGACTGTCCACAAAGGTTTAGTAGTGTGTTTATGGGAATTTTTTACCATTTTTCCATAAGCGCATTCCTGAGGACACACACTGATGTCGGACGAGAAGAACCTGGCTCTTAGTCTTCGCTCTAATTCATCCCAAACATGGTCTATGGGGTTAAGGTCAGGACAGTCAAGTTCATCCACACCAGACTCTGTCATCCATGTCTTTACGGACCTTGCTTTGTGCACTGGTGCACAGTCATGTTGGAAGAGGAAGGGGCCGAATTCAAACTGTTCCCACAAAGTTGGGAGCATGGAATTTTTCAAAATGTCTTGGTATTCTGAAGAACTCATTCACCTGTGACCATGGAAGTGACTGAAACACCTGGTTCTGATCATTTGGATGAGTGAGCAAATACTTTTGGAATTGTAGTGTATCGTGATGATATATAAATCTGTTGCACACTGGTTCTTAACCTTTTTTAAGAAGGCTGTAAGTGCTGCTTTAAGTAGATCCAGGGATGCCAGGTCCAACAAAAATATCCAGCCCAAAATCAGTCTAAACCCTAGTCCAAAATATATGGCTGTCACATATCTGAAGCAAAAAGCTAAAAACAACTGACTGTAGGAACTTTTAAAACTTCTAAAAATGATAACTTTTTTATTCCTACACAGGTTTTATTATAATTATTGCTTTTAATATTAGTATTAATAGTTTATTAGTTTTTCTTTTATAACTGTAGTAACACAGCTGGCAAAAAAACAACTGGACTGGACTTTTATTGCCCCGATCCTGATCTCTCTTCTGATCCTCTTTGTCTGTTAACACTTTTTTATTCCATTGTCTTGTGATTAAATATTTTGGGTTAAATAAAGAGCTATTTTAAAGACGTGGACAGTTGTTTTTAAAGCTCAAGCTGACACAATTTCAACTTTCTGCCATTTTCTCTTGTCGTCTCTTCTTTTTTTTCGGGATTTTAAAGGCTTCTCTATTTCAAACTCTTTAAAATACTGACTTGCTCTATGGCCTCCTTTTAATTTCAGGTTTGTCTGAGAACTATTTACATTCCTCAAACTCTTTTTCCAAACATCTTCCTCGTCTTCCTCAGCAAGCACTGAGTAGATATCTGCAGCGATATCCAAAGAACCACCCACTCTCCTAAGGTTTTTGGGCGGCTGTGGTAAATTTAGAAAATAGCCCAAAACCTGTATTCCGAGCCACTGACTTTTCACCCACGAACAAGCCAAATATGGGGGAAAAACCGTGAACCTGGCAACACTGAGTAAATGCTGAAGAAATACTCACCTCAGCTCAAGCGGTCACTCATGACCTCTGCCCTTTGAGCTATTCATCCGCGTTTACATTAATAGTTTAAAATAGTTTAAAATATTTTAGAAATTAAATAATTACTCTTGTGATCCCCCAGGGACCATTGACCACGACCGCCCCAACCGGAAAGACACGACCCCCGGGTTAAGAACCCCTGCGGTAGACAATTCAACAAAGAATGTGCAATGCATTACAAGCAAAAACAACCAATATGATGTTGTTTATTTATTTTATTTTGTCTCTGTCCAATACTGTAGTGTTGACCAGGTCCTGTAAAACTCACCTTACACGCCCATGTTAAAGACGGCTAGTGAAATCCTGTCTTCAAAACATCCATCTGTATTCAAACTGGGAAAATTCAGCCAATCTGCACCATTTTACACCGACCGCCAGCTAGGTGTCCTTAGCATGAAGGTCTTTTCGGTTAAGCCAAAGACGAAATATATTTTAAATTACAAACAAAAATGTCAAGGACACATCATTGGCATATTTCACTTATTTTCCTTAAAAACATGCAAACATGTCACCTACAGACACCATTTATGGCTAGAGATACTTGTCTCTGGTAAAAGTACAAAATTTCATATTTGTAAACTACTTGGTTCTGCCCTTATGCCCAGAGATGCCGGGTGGGCAGAGTTCCCTGGCTGGCCCGCAACCCCGTGTTCATTTTCTACTCAAGTGTAAGAAAATGAATGAATGAATGAATGAGTTATGATGCAGAATGTCAATCACAGAATGACGATGAAGATTAGCCGATGCCCGCATGCAGTCGTGGCCATGTTGGTCGGTGCACTCCAGAAATGGCCACCAGAAATGTTGCTCACTTCATTAGGAATGCAGCCTTCGCTCAGGCACTATGGAATAAAACTCTTACTCTTGCACTCTGGGACACAGTGAAGAAATTCTCATTTTCAGCTCTGATTCGTTTGTACAGATGATTCCGTCCATCGCAAATGACTCTGGAACCTAGAAAACCTTCTCTTTACAATTTCAAACTGTGTCAAAGGGACAATCATTTTCAAGCCCATGAGGACCATAGCCCATGTCTATCAGAGTAGCATGACAGTTCCCCAAACAATACCACCAATCTAGATTGCCACGCACATTCATCAGTGGTTTCCTCCCTTTCACTGAAAACATTGTTTTGGAACTGACTGTCACTTATCTCACAGTGAACCATGAGCCTTCCTTGCTTTCAAAGTAGAGTATATGAATTTGGTGGGTGTTCCTGTTACCCTCAGTCTTGATGCTGTCACGTGTTACCAGTTAAACTGCTGTCTGTGGAACATTCCATACCCCGGTATCTAAATTTTTTTAAGTCTTATTCAACCCCGTCCTAACTTTTTTTAAAAATTGTTTTGCAGGTGTATTTATTAAAGTAAAATTAGATTCATCACTGAAAGCAATCGAATCGCCCGAATCTTCTCCGAAAGCTTTCCAGTAGGTTCCGAAGCATGGTTGTTGGAAATTGTTTACTGATTAGCAAGAGCATAAGAAAAAATCCTGGTCAAAAAGTCCTGGTGCGTAGTCATCATTTAGATGTATTTCAAAGGTGTTGAGTGGGGTCGAGATCTGTGCAGGTTCTTCCACATCAGACTTAGCACTTAAAGACGTTATGGATCTTGTTTTTTAAACAGTATGGCTGCTTTCGCAGTGAGTTTTCTCAGATGTGTGTATGTGCGCCAGGAAAATTCTGAGCATTGTTCTGGGGTAAAATCAACAAAAAGCTTTAGTGACTCTAAGGTTTTACATATTAACAAGGACAAAGAGACTTTTGCGTTGTTTTTAATAACAACGGTTGAGAAATTAGTCAGTTAGCTTCAGTTAGAATCAGTAAGAATCAACCCGTTCTCCACCCAGCCGTCACTTAACATTCCTTCCTTGCATTACTGTATTTAAAACTTCCCTCAAATTCCACAGTAAAAACCCAATTATTAACCAAAGACAGCCAAGTGCCTGTCTACTCACTTCCACATTCTGCAGTCTGTATTTAATTCCACACATATTTCCACCTTGCATTTGTATGCAACGTGTCTGAGAAAGTGATAATCAGGACTAAACAAGCCATCAAAAGGGAGTTCATTCGTGAATTCCTCTGTCATTCCCGGTACATTTCATACATTTATGGTGTCGATACCAGATTCATCACAGATTCAAGAAAACATGGTTTAACTTGATTCAAGCAATCATCCGCCGCAAAATAAGCTGCAGGTCCAGACTATTAGCCCTTTCCAATGTGACATGGTCATGGGAGCCAGATTCTCGGAATACTAACAAAGTACTCTTTCCTAACATGTGAGAGGAAAAAAGGGAACATACAGGGGTTAGACAATGAAACTGAAACACCTGTCATTTTAGTGTGGGAGGTTTCATGTCTAAATTGGACAAG
>JAOUQV010000043.1:14090595-14100627 GCA_028565295.1 Aspidoras spilotus
TTCAGAGTTTATTCGGAGTTCATTAGAACTAAACACCTTTACAAACACCTTTACAAACACCTTTACAAACACCTTTATAAACATCTGAATGGTCTGGATAGTGTAAAGTGGATTTGTAATCTCTTTATAGGTACAATCATAAGAAAGCTGCCCAGAAAAGTAGATGTTCTGGAAGGTGAAAATGCTGCTTTCTGTGTGGAAGTTGAAGAGGAGGAAATGGACATTCACTGGTATAAAGATGGAACAGAGCTCAGAGAGACACATCAGACCATAATCAAATCATTTGGCAGAACTCACATCTTGGTCTTTGTTAATACTTCACCTCAAGACTCTGGAATGGTCATTTTCTATGTGGGCAGATCTAAGACAACATCCCAACTAAGGGTAAAAGGTTAGGAAAGATTCATACTTAACATTGTCCAGTTTTAGATTAGTATTTTGCACCAGATATTACACTCGTTTCAAAATGAAAATGGAGGTCAACCGTGGCTAAATGGATAGGTTAGAGGCAAGTCAGGGCTGAAATGCCGTTGAGCAAGGCACCCAACCCCCCCGGCCAATGCACTGTCTCTTTTGGGGCAGTCGTAGGCTTGTGGTTAAGGAACCAGCCTCGATTCCAAGTACCGACAAGCCATGGCTGAAGTGCCCCTGAGCAAGGCACCTAAACCCCAGTTGCTCCCCGGGTGCTGTGCTGGCTGCTCACTGCTTCGGGCACGTGTGCTAAGTTCACCTGTGTGTGTCTATGTGTGCGTTTCACTGCACGGATCTGGGTTAAATGCAGAGGATCAATTCCGCTGTGTCCAAAACATAGTGGCAAAATGTTTCACTTTCTTTCACTTTCACAATGTCTAAGGGTGACACTTGAGTCACTCAATATGATCCATATTTAATACGGCACAAATAATTAAGAATAATTACAAAAGAAATATAACAGACACTTAATTGTTTTCGTAATGAAAAATTTCTTAGAAGAATATTATGAAATATTAAGATCATGGCTAAACTTTCACAAACACAAAGGGGCATGTTTCTTTTGCTGTTATATTGTTGTGCTAATAGAGTCACTTAGCCCTCTGCATACCCAGATGTGTTTTTGAATCCCATGATCTCTAATAGAGTATTAAATAAGAACTTTGATATTTGAAGTGCTCTATTACTCCAGATTGGTTGGCTGAATTATTTTATGCATATAGTCTAAACATTTACATGATCTTTCTTATTTCTCAGCAATTAGGCAATGTCCACCGAGCTGCCCTGTGGGGGTTCAGATAAACACAGAGCATGCAAATGCTGCACTCTTGTCCTGGGTTCCAGCACAGGACTGTCGAAAGAATCCACCGTCAGGTTACATCCTAGAGAGACAGGAAACAGGTTTCCAGGAGTGGCTCCAGTGCCTAACCACTGACTCTGCAACCGCTGTGGAAATTCTTGGTGACAGTGTTCCATGTGAGGCTGACTACAGATTCCGCATCTGTAGCATCAACAAATATGGAAGAAGCGGATATGTAGAGTTCCCTAGAGGAGTTCATCTGGGTAACATTAACAATTACAGTATATATTTTATGGGTATATTGCCTGCATTGACCACCTATACTGACTGAATCATACTCTTTTATGAATAAAAATGTTATTTCACTAATAGATATAGTTTGTAAATCTGATATTAAATATTAGAACAGATATTAAATGCTACTTATGGCTTTTTCAGTTCCAGTAGCAAAAATCCAAGCACCTCTACAAGATGCACTGGTACCAGAGGGTCAGGATGCGTGTTTTTCCATTGAGCTGTCTGCCTCAGTCATAGGCACTTGGTTTTGGAATGGCAATCAAATTCAAGATGATGAACGTTTCGTCACTAGGAGATCTCGTACACACCAATCACTTCGAATACGAGGGGTACGAGACAATGACAATGGGGCTGAAATCACATTTGTTGCGTATGGAATTCGTGATTCAGCAGCTCTGTATATACAAGGTAAGCACCTGCATGTGAAGTGGAGCTAACAGTGGTAACAGTTTATTAGATATTATTCAGAATTAACAGGTGTTCCTTTCGATATGCAGCGCCATTAGTCAAATTTACTCCACTATCCGAGATGGACCGGAATAAGTTTGTGGAAACAGGAAACCCAATAGTTCTCTACTGCGAGCTGTCAGAACCTGACGCACCTGTCCGCTGGTATAAGAATGGAGTTAAACTGCACTCGGTTGAAGGTCTACATATACAATCAGAAGGAACAATGAGAAGAATCGTCATCCAGTCAGCTGAAGTCTCCCATTCGGGGGTTTACAGCTGTGATGCCATCGATGATGTAATCAGGTTTAATGTGGAAGTTGAAGGCAAGTTAAAAAATGTTATAATTTTATCTGTTTTTAATTGTGTGGCTTATATATGTGGATTCTTTGCACTAATGCAATTATAAATAACACTGATCAAACACCCATAGCACCACCGGTGCAGTTTGTAGCACTTCCGGACATGGACAGAAACAAGTCCATTGAAGCTGGATGTCCACTTATACTACAATGTGAACTCTCAGATCAAAGTGCCCAGGTCTTCTGGTACAAAGATCAAGCAAAACTCCTTTCACAGAGTGGATTTGACTTCCAGTCTAACGGACCCAAGAGAACCCTGGTAGTCAAAAAGGCTGATTTTGTCCACTCTGGAGTGTACTGCTGTAAGACCAAAGGTGCTGCTGTCCAGTTCAATGTGGAAATAAAAGGTGATTTGTTTGCTTTATGTGTACTGCATGTCTGGTTAAGCTATTGACACAGACAGCTTTGATATCCTCAGCATAAATGTTTGAGATAAAGTGATAACATGAAATACTTGCAGTGTGAATTCACAAAATTAAGGATTAACCAAACTTAAATACATCTTTAGCTCCACAAGTGAGATTCTTATCTGGACCGGAAAGTGAGAAGAGGATGTGCTTCGAAGCCGGCTGCGATATTGTGCTACAGTGCAAGGTATCAGACTCCTCCGGACAGGTGGACTGGTACAAGGATGAGCAGCAAATTATTCCACAATCCAGTGTACACTTCCAGTCAGAAGGCGGAATAAGGAAACTAGTTATTGAATCAGCAACTCTGTCTCACTCTGGAGTATACAGATGCACAACAAAAGATGATGTCATCGAGTTTGAAGTAGAGATCAAAGGTGAATGATGAAAGTTTTTTGTCACAATTCTGAGATTCTATAATCCAAAATATATTTTATTTACTGTAGGCCTACCTTTGAAGAAATTAATTCTTTCCACTCCTTACATTTTTAAACATTGTCAATTTGTCTGTTTTATGTGATTGTAAATCCTAATTATTTTGTCATCAAGCACCATCTGCAGGTGTGCCAGTGAGGTTCTCAACTGTTCCAGAAGGTGAGAGGAGTAAATGCATTAAAGCTGGCAGTTATTTCAAACTCCGCTGTGAGGTATCAGATCCAACAGCAGATGTTCACTGGTATAAGGATGAAACAGAGATTCTCACCGAATCTGGCTGGGACATTCGGGCAGAAGGAACACTGAGGATGCTGGTAGTCAATTCAGCAGAATCCAACCACTCTGGACTGTACAGCTGCAAAACACCTGATGACTCCGTTCAGTTCACTGTGGATGTCAAAGGTGATTTATGGCTTTGTAAAAAAAAGCATGTACAAACCCCATGTCTAGGACAGCTGGGACATTTTAAAAGAAAATATTACCTTTCTGTAAAAAAAAAAACACAGGAAAAATTTCGATGCCCTCATATTCTTATATGAAATGGCTAAAAATCACACTAGAATGAACACCATGGTGAGATTATATTGAGAGATTCTTAAAGCCATAAAAAAAGAAGGGATTTAATAAGGTCTTGAAATAATTTCAAATCAGGAATTACCCCTCTCCAGAAACTAGTAACAACTGACAAAATTCCCAGGTCTGGAATTCACTCTGAGAGCAGGCCAGAAGATGCTAAGTCTCCAAGAACAATTTTACCTGGGACGTGTGAAGGAGAAACACTGTAAGCATCTAGACCAGACTGAAGTTCACCAGGGACAATAGACAAAGTTCAGGATTTTTGGCACAACCTTCTTTGGATACACGAGTCTAAATTTAATTATTTGGACACAGCAGAAGGCATGTGTGGCATAAGCCAACTACAGTATTCCATGAAAAGGAGCTCAGACTACTGTAAAACATCATTGTGTGGGGATGCTTTGCTGCAGCAGAACCTGGCAAGCTAACAATCATAGAATCCACCATAAATTCTATCTTGTATCAGAGGGTTCTTGGGGAACATGTGAGACCATCTGTAAAAAAAAAATAAAATAAAATAAAAAATTAATAAAAAAAAATAAAATACTTGATTCTGAACTGGAATCTACAAAATGACAATGACCCAAAATAGCAGTAAATCCATCTAGGACTGGCTGAAAATGAAGCAATTGGGTCAGCCGTGGCTTAATGGATAGGCTAAAGGGCTGGGGACCAAGAGATCGCTGGTTCAAACCCCACTCTAGGCAAGTCATGGCTGAAGTGCCGTTGTGCAAGGCACCTAACTGATCCCTGTGCACCTCAGTAGAGTGCTGCACACTGCTCCAGCTGTTCAGCCCTGGATGGGTTAAATGCAAAGAAAGAATTTCCCCACGGGGATCGATAAAGTATCAATTATTATTATTATTAGAGAACCCTGGAATGGATGATACAAAGCTCAGATCATAATACCGTTGAGGTGTTGTGGGGCAGCTTGAAAAACTGTAGATCCAAGAAATTCCTCAATCTCATAGAATTATATTATATACAAATACATATTAAACAAAGATGGTATTCCTTAGTGTAGACCAGTTGCAAAAGAATAGTATATGTGCTTGACTGGCCTGCATGCAGTCCAGCTCCGTCTCCTATAGAAAATACAGACATTCCTAAAAAATTTGAATATTATGAAAAAGTTGATTAATTTCCATAATTCCATTCAAAAAGTGAAAATTTCATAGATAATTTATTTAGGGCTCACATTTTAAACAAAGTCAAGTATTTATTTGTTTGTTTTTACATAATTTGGGCTTACAGCTTATAAACCCCGCGAAAATTGTATTTCAAAAAATTTGAATACATTGGAGAAATCAGCCCAAACTTCGTAGTGGAATGACAAAATGACAGGAGAAGATGCAGCAGCAAAAGAGATTTTGAGACCATGGGCTTCAGTGGATTATCAAAAAGAGAAGATTTAAGAATTTAGCAGAGATCCAGAAAGAGTGGAATTCCCAAACTACTTCTCAGTTTTTGCAGAAAAAATAAATTAGGATCACATCAAATTAATCAAAATATGGTACTTTCAAAATGAAATGTCAATATTCAATAACAAGTTGGGAATCCCTTTGCTTTAATCACTGCCTCGATGCGACACTGCATTGAGTGGCATTGCCAGGGAGTTATGGAAGCCTAGATTTCCTTGATGTTTGCTATCAGCTATTCTTTAATGTTGGGTCTGGTGGCCCTCATTTTCCTCTTGTGAATACCCCATAGATTCTCAATGGCACTTGGTTCCGGCGAGTTGGCTGGCTAGTCAAGCACTGTAATAGCATAGGCATCAAACCAGGCTTTGGTGCTTCTGGCAGCATGGACCAGGACCATGAAATCTGTATCTACATACAGATCCTCAGCAGAAAAAAAACACGAGGTTCTCTAAAACATTCTTGTAGACTGTTGTGGTGATCTTGTATTCAAGACATCAGAATTTACCAACACCTGCACAGGACATTGCCCCCCTGACTGGATATTTCAAGAAGTTTGGGTTCTATTCTTCACCCGTCTTCCTCCAAACCTTCTTGACCCGAGGAACCCGACATTTGTAGCTTATCTTCCAGATCTGTCTGAATGTGATGGTTTTTGAAGGTGTGACCCCTGCCTCATTTCACTCTTTCTCTATCTCTGGCAGATTCTTGAATCTTCTGTTATCTCTTTTGCTGGTGCATCTTCTTCCTGCCACAGTTTGTCTCTCCAATAAATAGTTTGGGCTGATTTCTCCACAGTATTCTAAATTTTTGAAATCCTGTTTTCGAGGGGTTTATGAAGCTGGAAGCCCAAATTATGTAAAAATAAACAAATACTTGAAATTGTTTAAATTGTGACCCCTGAATCTATAATCTAAATGGAATTATGGAAATTAATCAACTGTTCCATGACATTATAATTTTTGGAATGGGTCTGTATATGGTCCATAATGAAGAGGAAAAAACAATGTCAAGCACAGACTTTGAACAAAACTGCAACAATTGCCATCCTCAATTTCAAGTGAATTAGATTTGAATGTCCCAACTTTTCTTGAAATAAGGTTTGAGCATAAATCTAACCAAATCTACATTTGTTGTACTTTAAGACGAAAGCAAATTAATGGAGAACGACTGGGTGTAATTCATATTAGCACTTTTATGAACATATCTTATGAATCAAGTTTTGGGCAACCGTTGGATCCTGTACCCTATATTTAAAGTGTGGTTTGAAAAGAGTTGCAAGATCTGATTCTCCACTCTGCGAATATAAATTTCTCAAAAAACTAAAAGGAACACTCAAATAACATGTGCTAGATCGGAATGAATTAAATGTTCTCATTGAATACTGTACAAAGTTAAATGTGCTGAAACAAAATCACACAAAAATCATCAATGAAAATCACATTTAATAACCGATGGAGGTCTTGATTTAGAGTCACACACAAAATTAAACTGGAAAAACACACTACATCCTGATCCAACTTTGATGTAATGTCCTTAAAACAAGTTAAAATAAGGCTCAGTATTGTGTGCGTGACCTCCATACAACGCCTAGGCATGCTCCTGAGAGATCTCCTCCCAGACCTGGACTAAAGTATCTGCCAACTCCTGGACAGTCTATGGTGCAACGTGACGTTGTTGGATGGAGCGAGACATTATGTCCCAGATGTGCTCAATCAGATTCAGTTCTGACACACTCCAGCCACATGAGGTCTAGCATTGTCCTGCATAAGGAGGAACCCAGGGCCAACCGCACCAAAATATGGTCACAAGGGGTCTGAGGATCTCATCTCGGTACCTAATGGCAGTCAGGCTACCTCTGGCGAGCACATAGAGGGCTGTGCAGCCCTCCAAAGAAATGCCACCCCACGCCATTACTGACCCACTGCCAAACCGGTCATGCTGAAGGATGTTGCAGGCAGCAGATCGCTCTCCACAGCGTCTTCAGACTCTCTCGTCTGTCCCATGTGCTCAAAGTGAACCTGCTTTTATCTAGGAAGAGCACAGTGCGCCAGTGGCGAATTTTCTAATCCTGGTGTTCTCTGGCAAATGCTAAGCATCCTGCACGGTGTTAGGCTGTGAGCACAACCCCCATCTGTGGACGTCGGGCCTTCATACTATCCTCATGGAGTCGGTTTCTAACCGTTTGTGCAGACACATGCACATTTGTGGCCTGCTGGAGGTCATTTTGCACTGCTCTGGCAGTGCTCCTTCTGTTCCTCCTTGCACAAAAGTGGAGGTAGTGGTCCTGCTGTTGAGTTGTTGCCCTCCTACAGCCTCCTCCACATTTCCTGGTGGCCTGTCTCCTGGTAGCGCCTCCAACCTCTGGACACTACGCGGACAGACAGAGCAAACCTTCTTGCAACAGCTCGCATTGATGTGCCATCCTGGATGAGCTGCACTACCTGAGCCACTTATGTGGGTTGTAGAGTCCGTCTCATGCTACCACAAGTGTGAAAGCACCAACAACCTTCAAAAGTGACCAAAACATCAGCCATAAAGCATAGGTACAGAGAAGTGGTCTGTGGTCCTCACCTGCAGAACCACTCCTTTATTGAGCATGTCTTGCTAATTGCCCATAATTTCCACCTGTTGTCTTCCATTTGCACAACATGTAAAATTAATCAGTGTTGCTTCCTAAGTGACAGTTTGATTGATTTAGTTATACTGAGTTGTTTAAGTGTTCCCTTTATTTTTTTGAGCAGTGTATTTCTTTATGTTCTGAGGTATTAATGTCATGCATATTTCACAATAAGCTCCACCAGTGAAGTTCTCAGCCTTCTCAGGGGTTGTGAAGACCCAGCTGTTTGAAGCAGACCACCCCACCGAACTACACTACGAGATCTTAGACCCACCAGTCAAGGTGCATGACGATGGAGAAAAACTCCCTGCAAAAAGTCAACCGCATGTCAAAATTGAGGATGCCAGAAAAAACCTTGCTGTAAATGAAGCACAGCCCTCCGAATCTGTACTGAACTACACTCTGAGAACAGACGAGGTCGTCCAGTTCAATGTACAAGATGAAGGTGAATTTAAACATTTACCTCTAACTGCCAAATGCTTTAGTGTGGCATCTAACACCTTTGTGCTCAGTATATTGTCTGATTATTGTTGGCTTTCATTAGCCATTAAACACTTAAGTTTAACTAACAGTTCATAAAGCATTTCTTTATGAATGATCATCTTTAGTTCCACAATTGAAAGTGCTGGATGTCTCCGATGTTGAGAAATGCAAATATACTGGTGAATGCATTTCTAGTGCAAAACAATATGAAATCTTGGATTCCACCGAGTACAGTTACCAACTAAAAGACGAGGGAGAGACACTATTGCAGATACGATCGCATGATACAACTCAACCCAAGGGTCAAATTACGTGTGAGGTGCCTATAAAAACTTTGAACATCGAATCATCCGAGACACCAGACAATGGGACAAACAAACACAGGATACAAGATGATCACACACAGTTTAATGCAGAGAAAGGTGGTTTACAACAACTATTTTTAACCAGATTATTAACTATGAGATAATTAAAGCTAGAGCGTTTATTGTCTTCTTTGTGGCTTTCCTAACAGCCGAGAAGTCTCACTCTGAAGTGTACAAGTGTGAGATCTTTGAGGACACTAGCCAGTGCAGTGCGGATTTAAAAGGTGATACAATTGCTATGCCAACCTAAGAACACTTAACCCCGCACATCTCTGCCACTAACAATGGTGGTGTGTAACCTTTCTAAGTCTGTGCCTTAAGATGTTAAATTCATGCACCTTGGTTACCCATTCTTGAAATCTCTTTTTTTTTTATTTTATTTTTTTTTATACATACTAATCCCTGCTCTTATATCTTAATCCAACAGCCAGTTGGTCTGTAAGCCTTCATCCTAGCTAACCGTCATGTAAAATGTTTAGATTTCTTTAGAATTGCAGTATATCTGCATCACGGAAACCTTTCCATTTGCTTCCATCATCTTCCTCAATGCTAATTAGAACAAGCATAATGTCTAGCAATGTCTATATAATGTCTATATAAATTAAATATGAATGTATGAATAAACGGATGAATTAATTAATTAATTAACTTTTAAAATGCTTAAGAAAGCAGTATAAATAACTAACGTTAAGGCATTAGCCAGCATAATTTTTGTGTCTGTTGCCTTGATATTTGTGACTTGTTTCTAGACCAATCTGTCATATGGTCGTATCTTTTATATTTTATCTTCTGTTATAAATCTTGAAAGTAACATTCAATGAGAAGAACTATATAATCAACCTCTAATTAAGAAAGTGGAAACCCATTGAAACTTTTCTTTGTGCACATGATACAACCACAGCTGAATTCCTCCAAGAATTTGCAAAGACCGATATCATTAAGGAACGCTTGGGTGTCACAGATGGTTCAGCAATTGAAGAGATGGGCAAGACTGAGATCAATTTAGAAAGCTTAAGTTTTACAGACATTCCCAAGGTCACAGTGAGCGAGCTCCATGAAAAAAGCTTAAGCATTACTGAAGAACCCGATCTGCCCAAGACAGAGCGCACTAAAGAAAGCGTAAACGTCACAGAACTTCTTGGATTTTCCAAAATCAAAAAACTTGAGAAAAGCTTGAGCTTTACAGAAGTTCCTGATTTTGCCACAACCAAGAGCACTAAAGACAACTTGAGTTTTCCAGAAGTTCCTGATTTTGCCACCACAGAGAACACTAAAGACAGCTTGAGCTTTACAGAAGTTCCTGATTTTGCCACCACAGAGAGCATTAATGACAGCTTGAGCTTTACAGAAGT
>JAOUQV010000043.1:14144226-14157051 GCA_028565295.1 Aspidoras spilotus
GGCAGTGATGTGAGTAAAGAGGCAGTGATGTGAGTAAAGAGGAAGTGATGTGAGTAGGGTGGCAGTGATGTGAGTAGAGAGGCAGTGATGTGAGTAGGGTGGCAGTGATGTGAGTAGAGAGGCAGTGATGTGAGTAAAGAGGCAGTGATGTGAGTAAAGAGGAAGTGATGTGAGTAGAGAGGCAGTTATGTGAGTAGAGAGGCAGTGATGAGTGCAGATAATCTCCGACTCCCTCTCGGAATTTTACAGATAAACTAAAGCAGGTGTAAGATTTTTGGCTTTTCCCTGCCACCAGGGGTCGCCGCAGTGAGTCGCTCGCATTACCATCTGGCACGTTCATTTTTTTTGCCCTTCCTGAGACAACCCTCACACTTTTGGACCTAGAACCGGACACTTTAGCATCACCGATTTGCTGTGTACGTATGTCTTTGGACTGTGGAGGAAACCATAGTACCCTGGATAAAACCCACACAAATGGGTTCCCTTATGAGTCTGGTTCTTCTCAAGGTTTCATCCTTACTCAGACTACTAGTTTTTCCTTGCCACAGTCGCCATTGTCTTGTTCATCTGGAATAAAAACTTTTCTATAAAGCCGCTTTGGGTTTTCATCCGGGAATCAAACCTGGGTGCTTCTTGCTGTGTGGCGACAGCAATACCACTGCGCCACCGTGCCACCCGGCAGATGTGATCAATAAGCAGTATATGTATATGAATATATTTGGACTGGTCTGTAAATAAGCCGAGATTATCGAAGCTAGGGGAGAAGGTTCACTTGTGTGGCTGCATGCTGCCAGGGTTCAGTTACACCTCTGGCCAGATGATTCCTTATAAAAGAGCCAGAGACAGATGTGCTCATGACTGAAAGACTCTGTCTCTCTGAAGGAAGATTCAACTCGGTGTCGGAGTTCATTAGCAATCAATAAATCCATTTTTACAAAGTGTTAAGACTTAAATAATAGGGCACAGGGGGTGGGCATCTTATAATTTTGCTCTTGCATGCCATCTATATATCAAGTCGGTTGGCACCACACTCACCACACGTAGACATGAGTACAACATCATGCAGAATGGACCCCCAATGCCCCAACTGGTAATCAAACATGACCTCTTTGCAGTTATGTGGCAGATCTACCCGCTGAACCGCCATGCAGCCATAATTTAATTTCCGTACCACATTTACCCCGAATGGTGTTCGGTCTGCGGGACCCGTTTCAATGTTTACTAAAATAACAAACTATGTGCTTTATTATAATTTGAACCCCAGACTCATCGGCATTGGCTCAGTTTCACTCATTTGACACTGTACACCCCCCCCCCTGCACATTTATAATAAACTTGTGGTGAGACCTGGAGCCATAGCAAGCTGGCCAAGATGTTCTCATCTCACAAGCCATGAGAGTTTATCAGTGGGGGAATAAAGGAAAATCTGGGGTTGGGGGGTCGGGTGGGCAGAGATAAAGAGGAATTTGAAGATCACTTCATTTCATCCAGGATGAAATTCAGAAAATCAGTCTGGGGGGGTATGTGGAAGCAGGGACAGTGTTACGAAAGCACTACAGAGGTAAACGGTTCCAATCATATGCGGCGTTCCGTCGCTACTTCGCGGTTCGATTGTTGCGGATTCGCTGTTTCGCGGATTTTAGAAAAAATATGAATGTAAAATATTTATCGTGGAATTTTCACTGTTTCGTGGGAATTTGCGAAACTTTACAGTAATGTGTAGTTTTAATGAATTTTGCATAAAAAAAATTAGAAAATGTATAAAAATATATTTAAAATATGAATTCTAACAAATTAAAAGAATATTACATCATAATAAAATACCATTTACAGTAACGGTGTAATTTATTCAGTGTGTGATTACACACCAAAACCGAAATGTACCTGCGACTGCTTGACCCACATGAGATTATACACAGCACCTGATTGGTTGATTGATAGAAAGCGACCAACTAGAGCGTGCGCCTCTCTGTATCACAGATGCTGACTGGCTCAGTAACCGTCTCCGGCTGTTTTCTGATTCATATCTTACTTTACAAAGGGGTGTAAATTATTTATGATGAGCACTGTATAGATTTACAGGTTTTCTGCAGGGTATTAAAAAGCATTAAACGTCATTGCATTGATTTTGGAACAAATTAAAGCCGTATATAGAATTAGATTAGCACTACAGAACAATATAGACAGTACAACTCGTATGTACCTAATAAAAGCAGTGCTGGACTTGCTCCATATTTCCAGAACAAACTGACTTCTGCTGGACAATGCTGGATAATTTGTGCTTATCTTCGACAATAATCCAGACCTCCATGACCATATATATTTATAGAATTAAATAAATACTTAAAATTGCTGCTACCTGCAGAAACCCTGGTTTACAACAAAATGACAGTTCATGCTTCGTTATGCTAAAGAATGCCAGCTATAAACAACTGGCACTTAGCACACACATGGCACATGAGGCTCTAAAGCACTGTGGTACCTGATCTATAGATGGAACACAGAAATCGCAACTGCAGAACTCTAGGTAATCCTCATCGTCAGATTCCTCGGTGTCATCGGAAGCGTCGGTCTGTTCACAGGTCGCGTTTTCGTCAGCTACCTTAAAAAAGTCGTCTGGCTCGCCATGTTCTGATGTTTGACTTCGCAACGCTTGATGTATTAGTTCGTCTAGTTTATCGCTGCAATCATTGTTTTGCTCGCTTTTGTCTGTTGGATCTAACGATATGCCGCAACACCACGGAACCTCTGGATCTGCAATCTGGTCCGATTGCCGCTCGATGTTGTCATCAATGCTATTCTGAGAACTCGCACTTGCGTTCAACTCGGAGTATTTTTCAACATCAGCTGCAACCTCTTCGGAGGAGAATACACCCGAGTCTGCATTTTCACATCTTTCTATCTTGACAAAATAAGGTCCCTCACCGCCCTCTGTTACCTCAGACACTTTGATTTGGGCATCATCAGTTAAATTAGTTGTTTCATGTATATTTGCACGTTCACATTGATCTGGTCCTGCCTCAGAAAGAGGTTCTGGCTCAACTTGATTTTCTAAGGGTCCGGAATCGTCTGTGAATTTTTCACAGATCTTGCATTCATCGCCAGCACACAACTGAAGGGCAGAGATTCCCTGCTGATAGAATGTGCTCCGAATAGAACAGAGATCCGAGGCATGCCTTTTGTAAATGCTTTCATCGAGAGTAGGAACTCCATACACTTCACCTGCATTCTCACAGGGGTCCCAATGAGGTTCAACAAACTTTTCATCCTTACTCAAGTCTTCAGGGTCCTGGTGTCCCGCAAAATTAGCCGTGGTATAGTCATCATAATGTCCATAATCATCCTCATTAATTGGCAGTGCGTGTTCTAGCCTGGTGTTGGTCTGGTGTGGGCATTGATCTGGTCTTTCCATGCATAGTCCATAGCAAAGTACCTGTGCATATGTTAGAGAAGTTTCTATTTGAGAGCAGGATTCCTGAAGATTTTCAAGAGCTTCCACTCCATCGTGCGTATTTGTATCAGAGGTAACATCAAGGCCATAAATGACCTCAGATGTTTCTCCTTTTTCAAGGAGAACATGAATTGGTTTGCAATCATCTGGTTTAGAGCAGAATTCCTGGGAATTTTCATGTGCCTCTATATCATCATGTGTATACTGACGCTGGGCATCACCAATGCCATCATGCGACTCCTGTTTGTTACTGGTATATTCATCTTGCTCATGTAGAGGTTCATCATTGTTTGGGTCAACACCATACTCCTGAGTATTTTCATGAGCTTCTATTCCTTCATGTGTATACGCAGAGGTACAATCAAAGCCATCAATGACCTCATGTGACTCCAGACTCCAGTGTCTTGTGTAACATTTATCTTGTTCAGGGAGAACATTAATAAGTTTCCCATCATCTGGCTCGTAGATGTATTCCTGAGCACTTTCAATCCCTTCATGTGCATACTCATCCTGGGCATCACCAAAGCCGTCAATGACCTCACATGACTCCCGTTTGTGTCTAGTGCAACGTTCATCTTGTTCAAAGGAACCATATATACGAGCGTCATCATCTGGTTCAGAGCTGTACTCCCCAAAGTGTTCCTGCACTTCCACTCCATCGTGTGTATATGGATCAGACGTGTCACTAAGGTCATCAACGACCTCATACGACTCCGGTATTTGTCTGGTACAACAATCATCTTGATCAATTGATTCGTATATCGGATTGCAATCATCTGGTTCCGAGCTGCACTCCTCAGAGTTTTCCTGCGCTTCCACTCCTTCGTGTTCGTATTGGTCAGGGGCATCACCAACATCTTCAATGACCTCATATGGTTTGTGTCTGGTACGAAATTCCTCTTTTTCAAGGAAATCATACATTGGCTTGACTACTTCATCTGCTTGACCAGAATCGATTTCTTCAGGCTCATCGATAAAACTTTTAAACGACTCATCAGTTTCCGCACTGTCTTGGCTCTTGTCGTCAATACAGTCGGCAAATTCGTCTTCACTACAATCTTCTAATGATGCTCCTTCGACAACAAACTCCCCGTTTCTCCTTTCGTTATATTCCAGATTCACTGGTCCAGCTTTAACGTCTGAAAGTTCAAACAGTTGGAAAGGCATGCCATATTGAAACGGTGCCTTTTCACCAATTTCGCACCCCCTACAAAGCATCCCTTGATTACCGGAAACACTGAGGCGCTCACGTTCGGCTTCAGAATTACAGTCACAGGGGGGTAATTTGTTATTTGGGTTACTGGCCGTAACACCGACGTCCTGGACTTCCTTGTTTTCGTAGGTGGTATTTTGGTTTACGAGAAACTGCGAGAGCCAGCGAGTCTCGAAGGTTTCCATTGATCTGATAAACATCGTATCACGCTCCGACCGCTTTGGCGCCGCATTGGTGTAGAGCTCAGGGGTGTGAAATACGGCGCACTGCGTTTCCAAAGCCTGGCACAGTTCAGGGGAATTTTCAGAGAATTCACTTTGTTGTGAGTTTTCGGAATTCTGGGCAGGAATTTCACATTTCTCACACTTCCCACAACGTGAGCATTGTTTTTGCATCTCATCAAGTTCATTTAGAGACAGCGGGACATTTCCTGTTTCTGTATAATGTTCAAAACTCTGACTGCCCTCAATCATATGTTCATTACACTTGTGCGAGAGCCGGTCTGTACCAACACTCTCAAATGAGTCTCCTTGACTAGTCAACCCACTGTCATGTGTGTTTTCTGTTTGTCCAGCATGTGGTCGTTGCCCGAGGGACATAGAGAGTCCAGCTGGCTTGCTTTCTTTAGAAACCTGGCACACTTCACACGATTCGAAACGTGCGATATGGAATTCAGAGGGCATGCTTTCATTGTTAACCTCACACTCCTCAGTGGATCTGCAGGTTTCCTTTTCCAGTTCAAACACAGCATTCTGACCCGGTTCACTGTTCTGCACGTCCAAATCCGACAATGAGATTTCTTCACAACCTTCATTACTACTGCCATTGTCTGAAGATCGATCGGTCACGGTTTCATGCAGATAAAGTGTTTCCATGTCTGATAAAGTAAATCCTACCTGTTCATAACACATACAGAGATCAGGCATGGCATGAACTGGGGTAACTGGGGTGTCTGGATTTATGGTTTGGTCACAAACGTTAGATTCCATGCTGAATTCAGAGCATTCATTGCTTTCAGTCACATGGCCCAAATCACTGCGTATTAAAAAAGACTCACTGTGATCCTCCAAGTCAAATTCCGACAGACTGCTGCTCTCAGAACAATCCAGATTCTCAGGCTCTTGCTCTGTTAAATCTCCACCATGCTCTACATGGCTCTTATTACAATCTCCATCAGGCCGCAATGAAACATTCTTCCGCACCGTTAAATCAACAGATGCTTTCTGTTCTGCGGAACTCGGACTCGCTTCTGTTCCAGGTTCCTCACTCTCCTTTGCAGGACAGTCTTGCTCCAAGACTTTCGAAGGGTCAAAACAGAGTTCAGCTGGCATTTTAGCTTTTGCGCGTGTCCACTCCAAGTATCGGTGATATTGTTCTCCACACGAGTGACTTCGTGTCCGGGAATAAGTTGCACAGCTCAGAAGCCATAAAACTCTCCAGACATTCTGCAACAGGTTCTCGTTCCCTGCAAAGCCTGGAGGGCAAGTGCGGGTGGACTAAGTCTGCATGTAGATTTACCTCATGGGAGTTGGTCAATTTGTTGAGCCTGCAGGCTGCCTGGGGCATCAGCAGCAGTGGACACTCTGACATGACAGGCAGGCGGATCACAGCGACATCTCCAAGTCCTGCCTGTGCTTCAGACCGCCTTCAGGAGACCTACAGATTTATTTTAGGGCAGTTCAGAGATGTGACAAATAACTCCCAGAATATCGAATCACTATTAAAAGCTGATGTAAGACATAAATCTGAAATGTACACCCAGCAGCATCTTCATGACCACCTGACTAGCTAGCGGTTTGCTAACTGGCACGTTGTTTTCCTAGAAAATGGCAGCATTGAAATATGCCAATGATGTGCAGCAAAAAATTTATAAATAAATAAAGAAATATATTTTAAAAATATAACAATAATGATAAATTGGTGAATTATTTTCATTTTTATAAATAGAAGAATAAATAAACAGTTAATGTGTTAAAATAATTTATCAGTGAATTCGTTCATTAATTTTCTTCCACTTCTTCAAGGGCAGGAACAACCCTAGACAGGGCGCTAATACATCATAGGGCACATACACACATATTCACTCACTAAGGGCTTCCTTATAAACACCAATTAACCTACCAGGCAGGTTTTTTAATGTGGGAGGAAACCAGATTACCTAGAGAAGACCCAAGTGAACCTGGTGAGAACAAACTCCACACTGTCCCACCTGGGGATCAAACCCGGGTCCTTCTTGCTGTGAGGCCACAGCACTACCACTGAGCCGCCTTTTAATAAATTATCATCCTTTATTCATTCATTCATTTATTTTCTATACCCCTTTTATCCTTTTTCTAGGGTCACAGAGAAGACGGTGCCCACCTGGCAACTCTGGGCAAAACTGTAGGAACAACCCTAGACAGGGTGCCAATTCATCATAGGGCATACACACACACACACAATCACACACATACACACACACAGAATCGGACACAAACGGGCAATTTACAGACACCAGTAAACCTATTGTGCAAGACTTTGGAATGTGGGACCCGGAGGAAACCAACGTGAACACGGTGAGAACATGTAAACTCCACACACAAATTTCCCAGGTTGGCCCATCTGGGGATCAAACACGGGTAATTCTCGCTGTAAGTCTTCATCACTAGCAATGCACCATGGTGCCGCCTTTTAATAAATTATCAATTAAAATGTATTATTTTTTTAAGTTTAAATGTAAAAACGAATCTATAATCATGAAGCTTAAATCTTTATGCCCAATGAACAAGCCGGGGCAGCAGTGGCAAGGAAAAACTTCCTGAGATGACAAGAGGAAGAGAAACACATCTTCATTTGGGTGATAACAGATTTTACAGTCTGTAAATGTGTGTATGTGTGTGTGTGTGTGTGTGTGTGTGTGTGTATAAGTCCACAGGATCTTCTCTGCAGGAACCGGTCATTCCATGCGATGTAAAAGTGATCTATTTGTCACTATCCTTGCACACACAGCGGAATCGGTTCTTTATACACATCCGTGCAGTGAAACACATACACACACTCACACACACTCACACACATGAAGTGAGCACACAAGACCGGAGCAGCGAGCAGCGTCTACAGTGCCTGGAAAGCAATCAGGGGTCAGGTGCCTTGCGAAAGGGCACTTCAGCCGTATTTTTCACGTATTCCGGAGCCAAGGTTGATTCATTAAGCGTAATCCTACAACTGCCCCGAATTCGGTCTGATAAAATAATTAAATAATAAAAACATTCGAATAAACACCAACTTTATGTGTATTTAATATAAACATAAGGATTTTTTTTATATTTTCACCATATTCTTATGTTTTTACATGAAACGTTTGTCTGCATTAGTATGAAGTAAACAGCCGCAGTGAAATATCTCCATCTTAAAAACACACACTGCCCTGAACACACAAACAAAACAAACACAGGGGGCAAGAACGGCACTTTTGATTAAAAGCCCTTTGATAAATCCCTTCCTGTGCCTTACTTTCGAGATGGTTCCATTCTCTTCCACCAAGAGTGGCGCGTTGTTATTGACGGGCAGCTGATCCGTTTCGTCATGGCACAGGCAGCAGAAGAGACTGTGGAAAAAGCCACGCTTGCGGGGCTTCTTTGATTTAAATGTCGTGTCTACTGGAGAACCTAAACATAAACAAAAGATGAAACAAATATTAGAAACTATCCAAAATATATGTCACGTGTATATTCGCTTAGTTGCATGGCTACAAATTTCACCATCATGCGCTGGGCTAGCGTTGAACTACAGTACTAGCCTACATACAGATCATAATGCTCCATATTCTAGTTCAATCTGGAGGTTTTTATTTAAACATGTATCAACCATTAACATCTGTTTACTTTGCAGGGATATAAGCTCTAATCCCAGAGGGAGAGTTAGTTTCCCCGAACTCCGGGGTAATACCAAAACTTTAGAACATCCACCCTGTCAAAATAAAATTGACCGTCCGGGTAAAATAAAAGAAGTAAATAATTACATGCTCTGACAAGACATGAATGTAAAAAACAACAACACAGCAACACTGAGTGCTGCGCGAACAAGGGACAAGCAGAATATCATTCATCAAATTTCTCACCAAGCGTTAATGATGCAACGGGTCAAAGGTCAAAAAGGGCAGAGACTAATCATTTTGCTTTATATACAGTATATATGTCATATTTCTGTGATTTATTTATTTATTGTTTAACGTCTTCTTCAGCACAGGGGCCATTTTTTAGTGACAGAAACAAGGTCGTACTCATACACAAGTTTCATCTTATACACGTGGAGAAAACCCACTAGCCAAGTATTTCAAGCTGGGAATCTGGGATTTGATCTAAAATGACTAAAATTAATTCTTTAGTAAGGGAAACTGTACACTCAATACCCTGCTGTGTGCCACTTAGTGCCCATTATTATGTTAATGACCCGTAGTGCATCTACCTAGCACTGCGGGTCTGGGTAAAAACGTTTGACATTAAAAGGTTCAGAATTCTTCTCTTCGTCACCTTTTATCACGAGTACAGATACCGTTTCATTTGTGGGGGTCAGCTGTGGCTAAACAGATATGGTAGAAGGCTGGGGACCAAAAAATCACCGGTTCGATCGCCACTCTAGGCAAGTCATGGCTGAAGTGCCATTTAACAAGGCACCCAACCCCCAACTGCTGCCCGTGTACCTCTATGAGGCAGAACACTGCTCTGGATGGGTTAAATGCAGATGAATTTCCTTATGGGGATCAATAAAAGTAATAAAAATTGGAGGATTGACTCAATTGTGTGGCTTTTCACCGACCCGTGCTTCATTCCCAGTTTCCAGCTACACTTACTGTATCACCGTGTTGTGGCTCGGAATATGGATGTTCACATAACGGCATGTGGACCGGTGTATAAAGTGTCTGCTCATTAGGGCGGGGATTTTACATCAGGATCAATTTATTTACATTTATTTAAATAATATTCACAAAAAACCTTCTTCCAAAATCAATCTACTCTACAAAAATATCAAATTCAACCCGATTCCAAAAAAAGTTGGGACAAAGTAAACATTGTAAATAAAAATAGAATGTAATGATGTGGAAATTCTATATTTTATTGAGAATAGAACATCGATGACGTATCACATGTTTATACTGTAATCACATGTTTAGACTGAGAAAATGTTTCATTTAAAGAGAAAAATTTGGAGATTTTAAATTTCGTGACAACAACATGTTTACCACTGGGAGACACATCCCCTTTTCTCTTTACAACAGTCTGTAAACGTCAGGGGACTGAGCAGAAAAGTTGCTCAAGTTGAGGGATAGGAATGTTATCCCATTCTTGTAGTAGTAGTAGTTTTAGTGTATTATTTTTTATAGTTTTATTCTGCATATATACAAGACATACAGAGAATTGAAATTACGTTACTCTCTTACCCAAGTTGCTTCAAAACAATAAACATCAAAGATAAAGATAATAATTAAACAAAATAAACTAAACTAAGAATATAAATATATGAAAAGTTAACACAATAGACAAATGCAAACATGAAGCATGTGTCTAATGTAGGATTCTAGTTGCTGTCTTAGGTCTTCTGTTTTATGATGCGCCAAATGTTTTCTATCTGGACTGTAGGCTGGTCAGTTCAGTACCCGGACCCTTCTTCTACGCAGCCATGATGCTGTAATTGATGCAGTATGTGGTTTGGCATTGTCGTGTTGAAAAAAGCAAGGTCTTTCCTGAAAGAGACGTCGTCTGGATGGAAGCAGATGTTGCTTTAAAACCTGGATATACCTTTCAGCATTAATAGTGTTCTTCCAGATGTGTAAGCTTCCCATGCCACACACACTAATGCAACCTCATACCATCATCCTTGGCCCAGAGATGACCTATTGCCAATTGACCTAATGAGTTGCAGTTGTTGGTACCTTTAACTTTTCCAGCCTCTTATTGCCCCGTCCCAACTTTTTTTAAGATGTGTTGCTGTCAAGAAATGTCAAATGAGACAATGATTGCTATAAAATGTAAAAATGTCTCCCTTTCTAGATTTGATATGTTGTCTATATATCGATCAGTGTTTGATGTTTGTAAATTATTGTAATGAACATTATTTTTACACAGGAAGGGAATCTGCACTCACGCATTCTTCACTGAAACACAATAAGTACAAAAACCAATTTTTAAAACCAGTTCCATTTTCTAAACTGTGGCCCAAAATAATAACCTGTGTTCCCGGTCAAAACTGACCCGATGTGATTTATTTATCGAAAACAAATGCCCACGTGTACGCAGGGCAAACTTAGCTATACAGGACAAGTAATGATTGAATCAGATACTGTATTTACAGTTTTTTAATTGATATAGTGTCATTCTAATGTTGCTGAGGTCTATCGTCTCATGACCATGCTGGGCAGCAATATGCTGAGGTCATTGCGTGATCTTTGCAAACAAAAAGTCAGATTTAAATAGAAGGCAATAGGTTTAGAGAGAGACGAGAGTTCGAAAGTTTAGTTGGGGGTAGGTGGGTGGGTTGTGGGTAACACGCAAGCATAACAAAATTGTACTGATGGCCCCCTGTGGGTTATGCAGAAGGAGGAGTAACGTCCCAAAATTCCAGCCTTTATAGCAATAAAAGCTCATTTGAAGACAAGTAATAAAAAAATTAAAATAAAAAGAGATGATGTACATTAGTTAAGGACACAGTACGTTCCATAACACACCTCATTTCAGGCAAAAACAGCATAACGAGAACAGGTGGGTTTTACAATAATAAAAGAGACAAGTGTGATAGTCTGTGGCGGGGCATGAACCCGGGATCTTCTTGCTGTGAGGCCACAGATCTATCCACTGCGCTACCGTGCCGCTTCAGTCATACAATAACATCATATTTCATCGTGGTCACATGATCATCAACAAGATATTTGAGAGAAATGAAACGAATAAACAGAGAGGTTTGGTGAGTAGTGAGACATTAGTGAGAATCCTTGCGATTAGCAACCTATGTTTGGCTCTCGAAGGACAGCATGTAAAGCAGGCGACTAGTGACGAGTGCTGGCCTTTGGCAACGAAAAATCTGTTTGTCAACTGCAACCAAGATGGAAGACGTCCTGTCAGCATGAAAGATTAGCCGGCCGGTCAAAGTGTGACTAGGATTGTCTATTCATTCACTGGTGGTAATCTGCGCAAAACACTACAACATATAAACATAAAGATGGCAGTTAACAATTCTATATATATTCACATTAAATTCAGCATTAAACAGCTCTCGTCCACGGTGTGCTGGATTTATCCACCCCTTGAGGCGCCGTCGTAGCCCGATTCGGTTTCAGTTAAGGCGCTAGGGGATAAGTCTCAATAAAAGTACATAAGATCTGAAAGTGTGTGCAATTTGATTTACTGTCTCTCCATAAAACATACAAAGTGATATCTTATAAACCTAACAGACTTTATTATAGGACGGAGGACAACATGGTAGTGTTGATTGGCATCTTGGCCACCATGAATGGACAGTAACGGTAAGACGAGTGACGGCAGAGATGTGAGAAGGAACAGCATACCCCTGTCCGTGTTGACTCTTCTGAAGTTACATATCAGACCTTTAAATAGCATCAGGCAGGCAGCTGGGGACAGGAGTCAGTGATGGCACTCTATATATATAGCGCACTCTGATCAGGCCATAAACGGAGACCTCAGACAAAACTTTGGTTCGTGTCTGATTAAGAGATTGTTATTTGCAACAAATGCTTAAGCTAAGTTGGACTGGTCAATTAAATTTCAACACTCAGGGGTGGCACAATGGCACAGTCGGTGGTGATGCCGCACTGTAAGAAGGTCTTGGGGGTTGAATACCAAGCGGCGTGCCATTCTTTATGTAGTTTGCATGTTCTCCCAGTGCCTGTATTTTTTCCCAGTTTCCTCCAACAGTCCAAAGTTATTAGACTAATTTGAGTCTCTAAATTGCCCATTGTGTATTTGTGTATTTGTGTGTGTGTATTTGTGTGTGTATGTGCCCTACGATTGAGTGATTCCCTGTCTAGTACTGGTGAAGGAGTCGATGGAACACATTTACTGATCTTAGTGGTTGTGTATGATGCTGTGATTCTCTCTTTTTATATATATATATGTATATATATATATATATATATATATATATACATATATATATATACATACAGGGG
>JAOUQV010000043.1:14265138-14277776 GCA_028565295.1 Aspidoras spilotus
AAACCTTGTGGACAGTCTTCCCAGAAGAGTTGAAGCTGTTCTAGCTGCAAAGAGACCGACGTCATATTGAACCCTATAGATTAGATCATGTGTGAGTCATGGCGGGTGAGCGAATACTTTTGGCAATATAGTGCATTATTAATGCTAACCATAATCCATAACATCATTGTCTAGAAAAGTTTCCACACAAATCATATATTTTAATTTTTTTATTCCTCAGCGCACACACACACACACACACATTTGTAGTGTTATACGTGAGAGAACGCACTATTGCTATAATATTGAACGCTGCTATTCAATGCTAACACTAACCGCTGTAAACTTTTCTTTATTTGTAATAACTCGTCCTTACGGGGACCTGAAATTGTGCTTAGATTTTCTAACTTTGAAGGGACATTTGGTCCTAACAAAGATATTAAAACACACACACACAAATGCGCACACACACACACACACACACACAACTCTTCTGGACGGTAAGAACATGCTTTAATCCAGTACAACATGCAGAGGTGAATGTGAGAGGTGTTTGACAATGTGCCAAGAGATGCTGATGCACATTCATGTGTGTGTGTGTGTGTGTGTTTGCTTACATGTCCCAAGCATGCATTATGTTTTTTTCTTGCCATAATTGTCCATTTTTTCATTTTAATGTTTATTTATGACATCAAGTCTTAGTCTTTATAGTAACTTATACTCGTTACTTTTCCGTGTTTGCGTCAAACTTTATTGCTAAAACATCTCGAGACGTTTCTCCACGTGTGTGATCGCTGTCCCACAATCTACGCAGTCTTATTAGATTTAGTTCGACAAAAGACCTCATTATTTGCCCAAACTCAAAAGAAATGAAATGAAAGTCGTTTACAATTGAATAATGGAGTGTCTCTAAGCCCCTAATTTGATTAAGGATGTGGAAATAAAGGGCAGAGAGTCTCGTGTAGGATTACATCACAAACATGTCTCCTCTAATTGGTGCGTATTGCTGGTAAATTTGCATATGGATTCTTCCTTAATGTTGAACCGTGCTTTAATCCCATCCGATCTGCCCCGGTGTCTGGCGTTCCGGGATGTTTCTAATGCAACTCTTTACGCCGCGATCACTGGAAGGTTTTTTTTTTTTTTTTAAACTCTGAAGATAAAAGAGATGGGAATTTTAAGAGACCCCCGACTGTTAGCGGAGGAAATGTTTTAGTCGTGGATCACGGTGGACCAAGCGTCACGGTTTTCCATGTGTTAAAGCAATACGTGACGCCGTCACGTTTAGACGAATCTAATCCAGAAATGAATTAAGGTTTACGTAGCGTCCGAAGCGGCTCTCGGTTCGAATCGGTCCGTTTTTAAATGAAACTCTAACCGTAGTGATGTTAAAAAGAAAACAGTTCCTTGTCCATGCACTGTGGGGGGAAAAAAAGGAAAGCTATTCCTAATGCTATGCACAAATATTTCCCTCGCATCTGAGCTTTGAGTGAAATCTCCATGTTATTCATTTCAAATGCAGCTGAAGGCTTTGGTCAATATTTGCTTTAGGAACATGTGCAAGTCCCAGCACAATGCCACGATACAAAAAAGCTGCTAGATAGCAGATGGAGAATAAATAATAGGGGACTAAGCAGCGCCTGTGTTCTTAGTGCAGGTGATTTTTTATTATTACTTTTTGGCTTAGCCACTTTTTCCCTCACATCCTGAACGTGTCCTTGTATTTTCTTTTTTTTTTCACTCTTGCAAAAGGTTATTGTTATTTATTCCTTCTTCTTCTCCCTTTTTAATAATAAGCTTAACGCCGCCCGCTTTCTCTTTACAGCTCCGGCGCAAATAAGTGCTGACTATATTTCCATGAAATCCCGCGTTGACACGGATCTTTCTTTTGCATAAAAGCGTGAAGAATGGGTTTAATATCGGTGCCGTAAATCCGGCTGCTGGGGAGTGACACCGGGAACAAAAAAGAGTAGAAAACTGAGGAATACAGAGCCGAACAGGACCGAGATGGGATGACATGTGACAGCTGTGACAGAACCAAACAGTATGTGTGGTGTGTGTGTGTGTGGTGTGTGTATGGAGCACATCAGAGCATGGGGCTGGGGTGAGTGTTGCCCACTGCCTGCATCTTTGATCCAATTACAGTGTGCGGACCCCTGTCAGCATCGGCCGCCCGGCTGCTGCCACTGAATGGCCGGTATTGATCTCCCGTCATGCGGAGCAGTTGTCTCTGGGCCCTACACTTGCCCTGCTCCCTTGTGCCCCCACCTCGTCACACACTGCTCATGCCCCTTTGCAACCCACCACCTAAATGCTGCCCTGCCTAAGTGCTCCTCAGATAGGATTCAAACTTTTATGTAGAACTTGACTTTTCTGTTTAACCCCGCGCTTGTTTCTCGGTCCCAAATTCCCAGTTTTCTGTCCCAAATTCCCAGTTTTCTGTCTCAAATTCCCAGTTTTCTGTCCCAAATTCCCAGTTTTCTGTCCCAAATTCCCAGTTTTCTGTCCCAAATTCCCAGTTTTCTGTAAAATTCCTGTGAAGCTTTTACAAAAAAATCACTTTTTCAGCTAAAGTGAAAGAAAAAAAGGTAATATGTTTAAAAATAGATCGTAAAATCATACTCCATCGTTGCTTTGCATTGTGGGATATGGGTAAAGTGAGTGAACATCGCGGATGACGCTGCAGCTCCAGGGATTTTTTTTCCGGCAGCTTGCTATACCACACTGGATACCGCAGCTGGTTCTATGCCCAATCCGGGTATAGGTCGAAGCGCTGATGAGCAAGGCATCCGTGCCTCTGTGTGCCTCAGCAGGGAGTGCAGAATCCACCCTGCGGAAGACAGGGGTTAAATGCAGCTTAAGAATTCCTCTTTGGGGTTCAACAAAGTATCATTCATTCATTCATTTCCTATACCTGCTTAATCCTAGTCTGGCAACCATGGGCGCGAGGGCAGAAACAACCCTAAACAGGGCGCCAAATCCATCATAGTGCGAACACACACACACACACACACAATTAAAACCACAATCACACACTAACGGCAATTTAATTAGAGACTCCAATTAACCTATCATGCATGTGTTTGGAATGCGGAAGAAAACCGGAGCACCCGGAGAAAACTTTCCTCCGCTTAATACAGATGAGGGTCACGGGCAAATTTAGAGACACCAATTAGCCTATGTCTGTTTGGTGTCGCTTTACATCATAAATACTGATGATACAAAATGTGCCAACTGCAGCGGTAAATCTATCATATAATCCACGGTTATTCAAACTCCGGGTCACAAGCAAAAAAAAAAACCATATTTTAAAGGATTTACAGAAACAGGGTTGTTTATTAAGAGGCACATCACCCCTAATGCGGGCATTATTATAATTGTCATCCTTTGTTCAGGAATGAGGCACGAGAACACAGGGAAAGATCTGGAAGAACTGGCAGAGGGCATTTATTATATCATAAAATAAATAGAATCAAGAAATAAAACCCTCAGACTGAAAAAAAGACTCGTCTTTGTACAGAAAGCGACACCAACCCGGGCATTTGTGCAAAACTTAAACACTCATTCATTCATTCTCTTCTCCTTAATCCACAAGGGGTCACGAGCCAGCCGGTGCCCACCTGGCAACTCTGGGCACGAGGGTAGGAACAACCTTAGACAGGTCGCGGGTATATCTTAGGGCACACAAAAACATTCACACACGAAGGGCCACTTTAGAAACACCAATTCACCTAGCATGCAGGTCTTTGGAATGCAGGAGGAAACCAGAGTACCCTGATAAAACCTGCGGGAATACTGGGAGAACATATAAACTACACCCGGAGATCAAACCCTGGTCTTTCTTAATGTGAGGAAACAGCACCTCCACATTTTGCTTGGTATAAAACTGAAATTTCCTGCCCACGGAAATGGGCATTCAGACAGGAGGATCGATGCCCCACGACTTTGTGTGAGAGAGAGAACATTGTGAGGTATATGGTGTTCATTTCTGACCAAATTCCTGCCCTCCCCTCCACTTTCGTGTGTGTGTGCGTGTGTGTGTGTGTGTGTGTGTGTGTGTGTGTTCCCCGGCACAGTGGTGAGACTGGTGAATTCGGAGATGATGAAAAGGCCATTGCAATTAGTGTGATCTAGTCGGCTGTGCGAGGCTTCAGCCCCTGATACACTGGCAGCTGCCAATAACGTCGGCTTCCCGGAGCACACACAATTAGACCCTCGTCCATTAGCTTGGCATCTCGCTGCTCCAGAGACCTTTGCCTGCGGAAAGCTGCAGCGGGTCAATAGGCAATGATACTGTGCTGGGGAGCAGGGGGTTAATCAACACGTGCCCGTACGTGGCATATTGTAGCCAGTCTGATCTTATTATTCCCCTAAACACAATGGATGAGGCACAAAACCATTTTTGTGTAACTCACCCCTCCCCCCTCCCCCTCTTTTGTTCCTTTTGTATGTCCTGACATTCCGCTCATTTTATTTTTGACCGCGTGTCGTCCGTCTGTAATCAGCAGCGGGCGTGTGATCAGTTTATCAATGGCCATTGGCGTTCGACTCTGTGAACCTGAAGCACGGCGCGCTTGACTGTTGCGCCGCTGTCGCTTTAGTTAGATGCTTGATTGGTTTCACTGGTGAATTGATTAATCGGCAGATTCAGCAAATTGTAATTGACCCATGTGGCTCGGCTGTAATTACTCACTAAAGAGAACTGTAATTATGATTAAAAGTAATTGACTCACTTGTGCACAGAAGTAGTTTATCAGATAATACACGACTCAGCAGTTTTCCAATAAAGGAGTAAACAGAGATAAACAACTCTGATCACCGTTCATCTCCGTTCGTCTCCGTTCGTCTCCGTTCATCACCGTTCATCTCCGTTCATCTCCGTTCATCACCGTTCATCTCGATTCATCACCGTTCATCTCCGTTCATCTCCGTTCATCTCGATTCATCACCGTTCATCTCCGTTCATCTCGATTCATCACCGTTCATCTCCGTTCATCACCGTTCATCTCCGTTCATCTCCGTCCATCACCGTTCATCTCGGTTCATCTCGGTTCATCTCGGTTCATCACCGTTCATCTCGGTTTATCAGCGTTCATCACCGTTCATCACCGTTCATCACCGTACATCTCCGTTCATCACCGTTCATCACCGTTCATCACCGCTCATCTCCGTTCATCACCGCTCATCTCCGTTCATCACGGTTCATCACGGTTCATCTCGGTTCATCACCGTTCATCTCCGCTCATCACCGTTCATCACCGTTCATCTCCGTTCATCACCGTTCATCACCGTTCATCTCCGTTCATCTCGGTTCATCACCATTCATCACCGTTCATCACCGTTCATCTCCGTTCATCTCGGTTCATCTCCGTTCATCACCGTTCATCTCGGTTCATCACCGTTCATCACCGTTCATCTCCGTTCATCTCCGTTCATCTCCGTACATCTCCGTACATCTCCGTTCATCTCGGTTCATCACCGTTCATCACCGTTCATCTCCGTACATCTCCGTACATCTCCGTACATCTCCGTTCATCTCGGTTCATCTCGGTTCATCACCGTTCATCTCGGTTCATCTCGGTTCATCACCGTTCATCACCGTTCATCTCCGTTCATCTCGGTTCATCACCGTTCATCACCGTACATCTCGATTCATCTCCGTTCATCACCGTTCATCTCGGTTCATCTCGGTTCATCTCCGTTCATCTCCGTTCATCTCGATTCATCACCGTTCGTCTCCGTTCGTCTCCGTTCGTCTCCGTTCGTCACCGTTCATCTCCGTTCATCTCCGTTCATCACCGTTCATCACCGTTCATCACCGTTCATCACCGTTCATCTCCGTTCATCTCCGTTTGTTCACCCGCTGGTATAGAGAATGAATGAATGAATGAATGAATGAACAAAAGAATGTTTAAAATACACCCGGGCACAAGGGCAGGAACAACCTTAGACAAGGTGCCAATCATTATAGGGCACACACACACAATCATACAAAAAATGACACTAACGAGCAATTTAGAGATACCACTTAACCAATCATGCATGTCTTTGGAATGCGGGAGGAAACCAGAGCACCAGGAAAAAACCCGTTTGAACACGAGGGAGAACGTGCAAACTCCATACAGAGATTCCCCCGAGTCGCCCCACCCGGGGATCGAACCCATGATCTTGCTCTCCATTGTGCCACCGTGTGTGTAATAATGAATATCTATGCAGCACAGAAAGATTTCCCAAGTCGTGTCACTCGGGGATCAAACCCGGGCCCTTCTTGCTGTTTACTATTAAGACAGATGACTCCTTACTGTAAAAAGTGTTTAGATCAAAGTCATGACATCACTGAAATTCACACATTCATCTACACATTCACACCTGAAGGTGATTTACTTCATACAGACGAACTCTCGGGACTGGAACCTGGTAGAACACGCTGCGGGGCAGTGGTAGCTCAGTGGTTAAGATTTTAGATTACTGCCCGGACGATTATGAGTTCTAATCCCACCATGGCAAAGCCGACACTGTTGAACCTTAAATGTTAATGGAAGTGCCACATGCATGTTCTACAACAGAGGTCACCAACCTTTTTGAAGCTATGAGCTACTTTTTGGGTTCTGATTAACGCCATGCAGTACTTTTCTCACTGGCTTTTTCTGCTCGTAGTGCACTGCCCGGTGTGTTGTAAGCATGGCAGCCTCGCCCAGGGCTCCAACCCATGATCTTTTTGCAATCCACTGCGCCACCGTGCCGCCCTGTGTGTACTAACTCTGGGCACTTAGTAGCATGGATCAGATCATAAAAAAATGTCTCCTGTGGTGTGTCTCCTGCTTTAAGACGACTGTAGGACGTATTTCTCACTCGGCTACACGTGAGTTCTTGACAAGAGATTAACCACATCATTAACTAATCAATATATCAGTTCCTGACTGACTGAGGAGCAAGAGAGAGTCAGCGTAAAGAAACAGCCTTTTCAAATCAACTTGTCTCTTTTATTTTTATTTTATTTATTATTTTTATTTTTTTTTGCAGGACCATCCCACAGCGGTGATGCTCTAGATGTTACCATAGCTCGTGGAGTGTTTTTTACAGGTTGACCCGGGGTTTTTTTTTCTTTCTCTCGATTCTATCTGCAACGTGCTGAAGTCATCACTCACAAGATTAAATTGGACGAATCCCACGAGCGTTGTAACCCAGATCGCACCCACCGGCGCCATGTTAGCCCAGTGATATTTGCTTTAATGTATTCAGGGCTGAGGGGGACGACGTCGACGACGATGATGATGGGGGGGAGCGATGAAGGCTTTCTGCATGATAAATCCCGAGCTTCAGCAGAACGGGAACTATTTCCAATTTAAAGCAGTTGCGCCGGATTCTAGCCGGTTCCCGTCAAACGCACCACGTAAATTGTCCAAAGGTAGATGGGAGTTGAGAAATGAGCTGGCGGTGACTACGAGAACATCCAGAACTTTCCTCCGGCTACAAATCATGTAGGTGAAGTGAATTAAAGAGCAGTGTTGGGAATTAGATAAAATATCTGGAACAGTTTTAAAAATGGGCTCGGAATCTAGAGGAGCCGGAATTAGAAACGTCATTCCGAGCCTGTGTGTTGAAAACGGACGAAGTCGAGAAGTCCATCTCTATTTGGTGCCATGGTTGTTGTCGTCGCTGTCAAAGAGCAGAAGGGGGCAGGGTCTTCTCTGTGGCTGCTTAATTACAGCTCCTCCTGACATCGTGTATCTCTTACATGTTAATGTGGCATCACCACGTCTGGGACATTTATCACACCCTCCCCTAGCTTTTTTTTTCTTTTTTTACGGAAAGAAAGGGGGAGGGTCGTTAGAAAAGATTCGCTCCTCCTGTCAGTTCCTCTGTCACGTTCCGCCTAAAACAAACAGGAAAGAGCCAGACCATTCTGACACGTGTCAGAGCATCTGTTATATAGAGGATGATTGCGGGCACCTCGGTGTCCTGTACCAGTCGAGACCAGGGATAATTAATGAATTAAATACTAGTGTCAGTAAGAGCACGACGGTGGAGTGTCTGAGTAACAACATGTCTGTCACTAGATATCAATGCCCACACGTGTGCACTCCCTGGTGAGTCACTTCACTAGTATAGACGGAGATTGCGTAACATATTGACCGTTCTCATGCCACATCTATTCTCTGGATACACTACTATGTACCTTCTAAAAATCTTTATGCCTACACATTTATGCCCACACATCCTGGCCCAGCCAGTGCCCACCGGACAACTCTGGGTGCAAGCGCAGGAACAACCCTAGACAGGGTGCCAATGCACTGAATGGATACACACACATACACACAAGCATTCACACACCAAGGGCTACTTTCGAACGTACAAACTCCACACAGAAATTTTCTAAGTCGTCTTACCCGGGGATCGAGCCCAGGCCCTTCTTGCTGTTTACTCTAAGGTTTAGATCAAAGTCATGACATCACTGTAATTCACACATTCATCTACACGTTCACACCTGAAGGTGATTTACTTCGTACAGACGAACTCTCGGGACTGGAACCTGGTAGAACACGCTGCGGGGCAGTGGTAGCTCAGTGGTTAAGATTTTGCAACACTGCCCGGACGATTATGAGTTCTAATCCCACCATGGCCAAGCCGACACTGTTGGGTCTTTGAGCAAGACCCTTAAACCTTAAATGTTAATGGAAGTGCCACATGCATGTTCTACAACAGAGGTCACCAACCTTTTTGAAGCTAGGAGCTATGTTTTGGGTTCTGATTAACGCAAGGGCTACCAGTATTTATCTCGCTGGCTTTTTCTGCTCGTAGTGCGCTGCCCGGTGGGTATTTAGCATGGTAGCTTGCATGACACATTCTGAAAAACATCTCCTCACCCCCACTGCACATGCTAGCTCATATAATTCAATATTGTCAGGCCCTTGGGCTACTTATGTGGTCCCTGTGGGTGACCTGGTGCCCATGGGCACCATGTTGGTTACCCCTGGCTTACGATCTAACAATATTCATGAAGAGCATCTGGGGAAATTCGGGTAAATTTCTCATAAGTTTAATGAAGAATAAATGACGAACCTTTAAACAACATGAATGTGACATTGTGTGTGTGAGCGCCCTATGATGGACTGGCGCCCTGTCTAGGGTCGTACCTGCCCTTGCGCCCAGAGTTGCCGGGTGGGCACCGGATTCCCTGTGACCCTTAAACTAGGAGTAAGCGGTTATATAAAATGAATGTGAGCTCTGATATCTCATCCTAATGATGGTAAAATAAAAGTGCTCATTATAATAGGTATACATTCCAAACGTCTCATGAAAAATTCCACTTCCTTGTTAGTAAGAGTGGAATTAATGACATCATCAGAGAGAGTGATATATCCTCAGAGTGATGCATCTGATAAAGATATTGAACAGAAACAACTTAAACATGGATGAACGAAGCAGTGCATGCTGGGGCTTTGTGTGCCTTCTTCGAAATACACATCCACTAGTGGAGCAAATAATCACAACATTGGCTAAAATGAAACCTAGCGCTGTTTGCTAATTTCCCATCTGTGCTATTTAGGATAGGGATAAGCTGCCTGAGCATCCCAATCTCTTGTTAGCTATTGCAGCACCGATGAGTCAAACTCCAGTTAGTAACATTCCTGGCTAGGGTTGGCAGGTGTCACGGTTTACAATAATGTGTCCAGGAAAATGTACTCTACCCAAATGTCCCCCCCCACAGCACATGACGAGAACAACATCAGCACCCCCTCTCACCATTCTCCCCCCCTCACTGGTCTCGCAGAAGAGGCAAACACGGGAGGCACCCCACCCACCTCTGCCCCGCAATGTCTCGGCTTTTCATTACATGGACCTGGCAACCCTACGTCTGGCTTTTTCCGGCAGCTTCTGGATACATGTTGCGCTCGCGGGACCAAGGTTTAGATTGGATTCTGTTTCGTGAATCGAAGGCGGAAACATGGGAATTACAATTTTAAATTGGTTATTGATGATTTGTTTCTATTGATTATTGTTTATTGATTATTGATCTTCAGCATCAGCGGCAAGTTTAATGACAGGAACAAGGTCATTTCATTTTATACATATTCATATATTTATAGCCAAGTCAATGACCAATTAGCAACTCCAATTCAACTAGCGTGCGTGTCTTTGGACTGTGGGAGGAAACCAGAGTACCCAGAGTAAACCCAGGCGAACATGCAAACTCCGCACATATTTCCTGGGTCGCACCACACGATTCTTGCACACAGCGGAACTGGTTCTCTGCATTTAACCCACATCCGTGCAGTGAAACACATCCATATATACACACACACACGTGCCCGGATAGGTGAGCAGCCTCCACAGCGCCCGGGGAGAAATTATGGGTTAGATGCCTTGCCCGAGGGCACTTCAGGCTGATCTGACCTGGCGGTACTGGGAATCAAACCCGGGTCATTCTTGTTGTGCTGCGCCACCTTGCTGCCCGATTTATTTCTAAACACTGCCATGCTGCAGGGGGCATTCTGATCACACTCGCCTCCGAAAGCGTTGTATTATTTGTGCATTAGACTAAACTGTAAACATTCAAATAAAATCCCAGCGGGTTCCGATTCGGACCAGTGGCTCATCGGACAGAAACAGAGACTTTATCTTCTCTCTCTCTCTCTCTCTCGTTCTCTCTCTGTTTTCTCTCTCTCCATTTTTAGCTTCACCTCTTTTGTTTCGCCGCTGTCGCACGATTTAATTGCGCAGAATCCTTTTCCATATGAATTTACAATTTGGACAGAACGACTTCATGCATTACACTCAATCAGACGAGCGCCGTGGATAAGATCCGCACAAAACAAGATAATTAATGCTACGTCTCAGATAAGGAAATCGGAAAGAAAAAAAAAGAGAGCGGCATTTATTCCATCGCTTCTGCCTGCCACAAACTACCTGACAATTGTTCCTTAATGAGTCCCAGTAAATTCCTTAAAATGGTAATTTGTCATCCTGTCAGTTCATTTGTGACCTAAAATTCCTCACTAGAGGCATCATCAAATGAATTAATCACTACCCAGGATCCATTTCTCCCTTGTGCGCGCTATTATGCCCGAGCTCTCTGGTGTGTCTCTTCATTTACATATATTTAATGGCTGAAACGTTAAGGATGCTTGTGTCTGGACACACGTGTGCGTGTGTGTGCATGTGTGTGTGTGTGTGTGTCGTGTTCCAGGTGAGTCTCTCAGAAACAGATCTTTCGTGCCCACTGCCAATGAAATCAAGGCACAATGATTCCGAACCCGGGGCTGGAATTAGATCTGTGTACAGACACAACTGAGGGAAAGGGGCAGCGATGGCTCAATGGTTAAAGGCTCTGGGATACTCACGGGCAGTTCAGTGGCAGTTCAGTGGCAGTTCAAGCCCCGCAAGCTGCCACTGTTGAATCCTTACACAAGGCTCCTTGCTCCAGGGGTGACATACTGCACCTGTCCCACCAACAAAGCCTTATGCTATACCGTGTATAACGGTGTGTGTGACAAATAGAATAGAATTAAATTCTTTCTCTGAATTTAAACCATCCAGGGGGTGAACACCCGGAGCAGTGTGCTGCTCCCATTGAGGTGCATGGGGAGCAGTTGGGGGTTGGGTGCCTTCAGCAATGACTTAGGGATTGAACCCTATCCATTTAGCCACAGCTGTATGAATATGAATATGAACAGATGTGTGTATTCACAGAACTTCAGTTTTTCCACATTTCCTTATGTTGGATTAAATCATTTTTCCCATCAGAGCCAAGCTGAAAATAATCTGGCAGAATGATCCTTGGGTTATTGGTCACTCTTTCACACCAATCACTCCTACTGGCTGGGCATCAAGCCCTAGGAAGAGTCTCTGTGATTCCAAACTTCTTTTATTTAAGGATGATGGAGGCCACTGTGATCAGAAATGTTTCTGTAACTTCTCCAGATCCGTGTCTCGACACAATCCTGTCTGTGAGGTCCCTAGAAAATCCCTGGACTCCATGGTTTGATTTGTTCTCTGAGATGTTACTGTCAACTATGGGACCTTATATAGACTGGAGTGTTCCGGCTGTGTCGTTATGAGGTGATGTGTCGTTATGGGGTGATGTGTCGTTATGGGGTGATGTGTCGTTATGGGGTGATGTGTCGTTATGGGGTGATGTGTCGTTATGGTGTTTAGATTTTTGAGGGGAACAAAATACTCTGGAGTAAACCCATAGAACATAGACAGAACATGCATGCAGACTTCCTACCGAAATTCTTCTGGTCAACCCACCCAGGGATTGAACCACAGTCCTTCTTGTTGTGAGGCGACAGGACTATTCACTTCATCACCCATACATATATACATACATAAACCATCACCCATACATACATAAACCATAACCCATACATATATACATACATAAACCATCACCCATATATACATACATAAACCTATTCCCGAGCTCAGATTCCTCCCCTAATTCTACATCCATCAGCTACTACTACAACAGACACACACTCAAATACAGGGGTTAGACATTGAAACTGAAACACCTGGTTGTAGACCACAATAATTTATTAGGATGGTGTATGCCCCTCCTTTTGCGGCCAATACATAGTCAGTTCATCTTGGGAATGACACATACAAGTCTTGCACAGTGGTCAGAGGGATTTTAAGCCATTCTTCTTGCAGGA
>JAOUQV010000043.1:14680255-14693108 GCA_028565295.1 Aspidoras spilotus
CTCAATGGAACCTAACACCACAGCTTTGGTTCAACTTACAATCAAGAACACTATTACATTTCAATTAAGTGACAATAGAGTTGCTGAATGCATTTTAAATAACTGAATGATCCTGATGTAAGGGTATCTCTGACATTTATAGCGTTTACATATTTAACACTGATCTGCTTCATAAGACACATGGGGCACTGAGGTTAGAAAGAAGGTGGGAACAGTTAAGCTGTCAGCATACTTCAACTGGACTATAGTTCACAGCAACTCCAATCAGGTTAATCAGTGTTTGTTTCCTGTGGAGCTCCAAGACTGGCTTTAAAATGTGGCAATAATTAACAGTGAACAAAGGATAGCAGCAACTTTACACTGCTATGAATAAACCAAATGACTGAATATTTATGTGTGTGTGAGAGACAGAAAGAGAGAGAGAGAGAGAGAGAAAGAGAGAGAGAGAGAGAGAGAGGAGGAGGGTGGGAAAGATGGAAAGATTTATATAATTTGCATAGTGTTTTCATTTATCTCTTTGTGTGTGTGAATGATACATTTATGTGTAGGTGTGTAGATGTATATATCGACACTGAAACTGTGTTATGTATGTATACATTATGCATGAATAGGCCTATATGTTGTTGTTATTCCCACCTGAATATTTTTTATACCTATCACTTTAATGGCAGAGCCTAAATAGCAGGATTAGCACATAATGCACAGTAAGCATCTAGTGTTCATCACTTCTGCACAAGGTTTAGAGGACAATTACCAGCAATTAAACCACTGCCAGTAATATAAAGAGATAATTATGTCCTCTGTGTATTGTACCAATTAACTACTTTTATTTCAATCTCCAAACTCTCAGATTTGCACATGTGGTTGTTTCAAACAACTTAAACAACAGGAATTCTTGCACTTATCATTTTTTAATGCAAAGAATCTGATATGATAGAGTATCCTCTTATCTGTGAAAGGATTTTGCTGATTTTTAAAGCTATGTTCTGTTTTGGTCTACTTTATTAATTTTGTTGTTCCATGAATATACTGTCAGTGAACTGAAATGCTTAGTCTGAAATATGAATAGACATTTCATTTTAGAAACCACGCCAATGTATCTGATTGGATTTGAAATCCATTTTGTCAGCTTTTACGTGTTTCTTTTTGTAGGAGAAGATGTAGGTGATCTGTAATCAGAGCAGCATGATTGTCTGTTTAAGTTGTAAACAGAGATGTGTGAACAAGCTTCATACTTGTCCCGTTCATAATTTAATACAAGACGGACTCCAATTCTTGTTGTTGATTCTTCTCTTTAATTTACTCTTGTAGGTGTGGTGTTATGTTTAATAACATAGTCATTGCTTCACTTTGTTACAATGGAGATGTTTACGTAATGAAATTTCTAGTTTTGTAAGCCTCAAGGGCATAATGGCTAACTCCAAATACCTGTGTCCAAATCTAAGTAATCCATTAAACCACAGAACCCACAGACTATTTCCTCTCTGCCTCAATTCCTCGCATTAATGTGATAGCAACAGCAAAGGCCTTCGAAGGAGGAAAGCTTTCACCCCCTTCTTTCCGTTATTACTCTTTAAACTGGATTGTTCTATCCAGTTTAAGTTTCTTTCCCACATACAGTACAGTGCAAATTAGAATGTATACATAGCAGTCCCAATAGCAGTTTACTTGTATTTAAAATCTAAACCTGGTGGGAATAAGATTCTACTCATTTTCAACTTATAAGTTGAACCTTACTGTGTGAAGACAGGGTTTGTTTGTTTTTTCTGAGCACCCTCACAACTGTTCCATAAACTGATCAGAGGCACTGATGTGTTATGGTCCACAGCTTAGAAATACACGGCATGCTGTGGCATGCTGTCACCTTGGTCACACTGCTGGGGTGAGATGCAACTGAGGTTGATGGTCTATTCTGGGCTTTGGCCGTGGCCTTTTGGCAGGTGCATGACTTCAGTCCACTGACAGTCTTAGATAGTTTTATTCTAGTATTTCAGTTCTCAGAATTCCTTGGCATAAACGTTTGTACTGTATATTACACAGAAATAATTTTCATATCAAACTAAACAAATTAAACACAATTTCCCAGAATCAAAATCAAACAGATCATCATTGAACCCCACTCTCTGCAACAGTTAGGCTACGATTCACTTATGATTCTTTTAGGATATTGGGTTTAATCTCTAACTCAATAGCATATTGATTTAACCGTTTTTATTGGTTAACAAAATTAGGCCTGTCTTTACTCAGATTTTGGTTTTAGTACTTTAACGTTGTTTGCGTTACTGACCATCAGAGCCCAGACAGACTGTAGACTGCTGAATAAATCCGGTTAACTTGTTGGGTAATACGGCAGGTTGAGTTTACTTGATGTATACCCTGAGACGACGTATTCTTGTATACATTATGGCCAAAAGATGGCGCTAAATAAAAGCAATAGTTTTTATGTCGTAAACAACGTGCAAAATAAATGTTCATTCGCTTTTGTCTTGTTATATCTTTTATAAGATAAAAATATTTTTCTTTCTTTCTATTTATGTATAGTTTAACCGTTATTGTTTCTAAAATAAACAAATATAAAAACCTACTTATCTTATTTTAAAATATTATTATTATTGTTATTGTTATTGTTATTGTTATTGTTATTGTTATTATCTAATAATAATCTTCTTTCGGTCTCTCCCTTCATCAGGGGTCGCCACAGCGAGTCAATTATAACTGAACTCGCATCATTGATCTGTCAAATATTTTACTCTCACTTTTTCCCCGGGCTTGGGACCGGTACTAAAAAAATTGGTTTGTGCTCTCTAATGGCTGGTTTAATAATAATAATAATAATAATAATAATAATAATAATAATATTTTTTATTGTTTGCACTTAGCAAATAACGATAGTGGCAGGGGAAAAGGCGAAAGATGAAAAATAAAATAAAATCAGAGCCACTGGGTATATCACTTTCACGACTTCGACCTAGTGTGTATGCTTGTGTGTATGTGTCTAAAGTAAAGTCCGCGCCAAATTTGAGCAGGTTGAATACAGTTGCCACGCAACCGGTGTGTATTAAATCATCCGCGAAATTTAAATGAATGTGCGTATGTTTGTGTGTGTGTGTATATGAGAGAGAGGGAGAGAGAGAGATAGAGAGAGAGAAAGAGAGAGAGAGAGAGAGATTAGACGGGATGGGATGAATAGTCAGTCGCAAACAAAAGTTGGTATGGAGAAGGAGAAATGAGTGAAGCCCCTGCGGGAGATCAAGCCGAAAGACTGAGGCACCTGAATGCGGGCAGTGCCTCCTATTGATATAAAAGAATAATATATAAAAAAACTGAATAAAAAGAAAATCAGCACGAAAAGTCAGTATTTAACACATTAATATGTTTACTAAACAAAGAGAGGGTATAAGTTTAATATATATATTAAGATTATTTAGGCATGTTCCTGTATATATTCACGCTGCAATCTGGGCAGAATGATATGGGTCCTCTTGCACTCAGTAAACTACGTGGCTTGCATACGGATTTACACACGCACACACTCACATAAAGAGAGAGAGAGGGTGAGAGAGAAAGAGAGAGAGAGAGAGAGAGAGTTACGTCAACCCGCTCATTATTATTATTTTATTCTTGTTTTAAACTTGCCTTTCTACCTGATATCATGACATACTGGCAAAAATATTTCGCGACTGCAGGATGAAACCAGCGAATATCAGTGAGTTTATAAAATAAACTACATAAGAGATGTAGAGTACACGTGGTGAGCTGAGATAATATATAAAGTGAAAGGACTTATAAGATTATATAAAGGGTTAAGAATTTATTATAATCGAAAATAACTACAAATATTTTTATCTACTGCTATATAAAAAAATAGGCTGTATAGCATAATTACGGTAAACTCAATAAAGGCGAATATATATATATAAACGCAGCAAATGCAGATGGTTAATAAACAATGCAATTACGGGGAATATATTCGCATAATGTTAAACTAATGAATTTTAAACTCATATTTTCGTTTTATTTTGTTTTCATAATTGTCTCAGATTTGGGTAAATTGCACGAAAGGTTTAATCGATTTCCACAGTTTAATAACATTTATCTCATACTGTGGCTTGAAATAAAAAAAGAAAACGTGCCAAAGTTATCAAATTTATTGTTCTCAATCACCTCTGACTTGATCAACACAAATTAAATAACAATCACAGGAAAATATATAATATTTTGTCTGCCTTCCAGATGTATAAATGTGCTGTTCTGTAGGCAGTTTGAATAAACTTGGTGGCAGTCTTCTAAGTGTAGAGATTTATAATGAAATTAACAAAGACCAAGAATGTACATGAAATCCTTCTTATCTAAGTGAAAGAACACATTTCGCAACATATTGGAAATTCGTGAAATACACCAATGGTTTGATTCCAGTAAAAAAAATAAAGCAAGTTGATCTCCACCGATTATTCATGTCAGATTTATACAGACTTATTAAAATCGGCCAAAACAACTGCATGGAAAATCAGTAAGAAAAGGGATTAATTACATATTTATTCAGCCAAATCAAAAACATGTCCACTTGCAGAGAGACAAGTAAGTGCATTTTAAAATCCTTTTTCCTGTGTGAAAACTATTCACAGAAATCCGGTTCACAAAAGATATAATGTATGATATAGAAAATGTGGTTTTGAAAACCACACGAAGTCCTAAAAAATGATTCCGACAAGAATTAGATTTCGTTTTAAACAATAATAAATTTCATCATCCTAAAGGCGACAACGCAGTTCGTTTGCCTTTGTGGTGATTTTGTTCAGGTCGATCATTTACTTGTGTCTCTTAATGGCGATCCATAAACATCAGTTTGCTTTTATGGATGTGCTGTCAATGCACCAGAATGAGCTGGTGATAAGAGCTTGAAGCCTCCATGTGGTCGTCGGGCTCATCTTTCAAACTTGCATCTTTTAAGCAATCTACCACAAAGCTCTCCTGAAACACAGAGCACAGACAGCTATTTAAAGTTAGGGAATACAGTGGGCGTCAGAAATTATCAATAAATTTGATTCGCTTTTTTCGTAAATGCACGTTATCTGTTAAAGTGTACATTTTCGCTTACGGCCTAAGCTGTTTTTAATTGTTTTCATAATGCTTGTCCATTTAACTGAAGTGTGTATGAGGGGGAAAATCAGTTCTATGTCTCAGTGAACATACGTTTGCAGTCCATGGACGGGGGCGGTGTGTCTGCACTCACGTTGACGACCTGAGAGTACACGTCCTCCGGCGTCTGGCCTACACCAGGCGGTGTCATCCTCTTCTCCTTCTGTCTCCGGTTGCAGAACCAAACACGAACCACCTCCTTTTCCAGCTGTAGACTGTCCGCCAAGCTGGAGATCTCCTGCGCAGAAGGTTTTGGGCATTTAAGGAAGTGACTCTCTAAAGCCCCTTTTACGCTCACCTCGATGGAGGTGCGTTTCTTACGCTTGCGGCCCTGTGCCGCTATTTTGTCGATGCTCGTTGGGCTGCCTGTGCTCGAGTCGGCCTCTTCCAGCCACTTGTTCAGCAACGGCTTTAGTTTGCACATGTTCTTAAAGCTAAGCTGCAGAGCCTCGAATCTGCAGATGGTGGTCTGCGAAAAAACATTACCATAGAGGGTGCCGAGAGCCAAGCCGACGTCGGCCTGCGTGAAGCCAAGCTTTATGCGACGCTGCTTGAACTGCTTGGCAAATTGCTCCAGGTCGTCGGAGGTCGGCGTGTCCTCGTCTGAGTGCGAGTCGTGGCTGTTTAGACCGCTGTGGTGCTGAGCGTGAGAATGGTGCGAGTGCTGTGGCTGGTGGGGGTGATGATGAGGATGATGATGGTGGTGGTGGTGATGGTGGCTGCCATGGTCCATTTCGGGTGATTCGCCACGCATCAGCCCTGGGTGAACCAAACTACTGGCGGGATTAAGCATCCCGTTGACGGTGAATGCAGCAGGCTGAGAGTAGATGAGAGACTGTTGAGTCTGCTGCTGGCCCGCCGTGATTGTGCTGATATGCGCCGCTGCCGTGGAGCCAGCCCATGAGTTTTGGTGCGCCTGGTGAACGCCGTGAGTACCTCGGTGGTGCAGCGAGGAACCGGAGTGAAGATCGTCTCGGTTTGAATTGCTTTTTACATCCTGCTGCGGGCTGCCCGCCATTCCCACGGGACTAGACCAAGGCGAACTAGCTTCGGCCGCCGCTGCAGCCGCTACTGCGGCGGCAGCAGCGTGAGGCAGTGAAGTGACCCACTGATGAGCATGGCTTAACATGTGACCCCCGTTACTAGCTGCCATGGCACCTTGCATAAATTCGCTCTGTACCATTTTTCCTGCGGGGTCTCCTCTGTATCCGGCTGACACTGAAGTAACGGCAGCGCTTCCCGGTTGCATGCCACCGCCGGAATCTGAGTGTACGACAGAGCTTGTTGGGGAGAGAATGCTGTTGTTGCCCAGGTAAGGATTGGAAGCCGCTGTGGCCATTCCCCCCTCACCGCTGCCAAAAAGTCTATTTATTATTTCACCTTCCTGTATTTCCGTAACTTTTTCCAGTCGTGGATGCAGCGCTCGGTTTCATTAACTATTCACCTTGGAAAACGATTGGTATTTTGCCTTCATACGAAGTGAACTCGGTAATTAACGCTCCATTAATTATCTGAGTTGGCATGTACTTTTAAAGTAGAAATCCACATTCTGCTGAAAAAAAACACCTTTACCAAGTCATAATCATTAAAAAGTCTTTAAATAGTCATAGCCAAAGTCCCGATCACGTAAATCCCACATGGAAGCACATCATCGACAGATACCTCTACTAAGAAAAGGAAACCTCTGAATGATTCTCTCTTTGTAAACTTCCAGCGTGTCCCGTCAGATGGTCTGTGGCTTTGCCGGTTACTTTTCCGTTGTCCTCTACTCATCTACTAACATGCTCCACCTGGCTTAAACAATAAATCCCTATAATCATGCCTAAATTATATTAATTTATGCACATTTGATGAGGAAATCCACGCTTCTTTCTCTGTCTACCTCCTCGTTTGTCCTCTGATAGATTGACGCGCTCCTCCCTCCGCACCAGAGACTACGCGTCTGTTTATGTTCAGCCTGGCGTGCGCGAATCTTCCGCATCTTTCATCCAATGAGCGAGCGAAGCTCAGAAAACGATTCACGTCATTGGCTAGCTTCAGAGCGTGGGGCGGATTTTTGGGACGCGGAGCAGAAGCGTCACGTCAAAACAATTTTGGAACGTGCTCTTGGGCTTAAGATCAACAAAACATACCTGGGTGTTTACGTCGGATCTGACGTCTGCTAACGTTGAAAGACACAGTCACACTGTTCGCACTAACATTGTATCAAAATAATGATAATAATAAAAAAGTGGAAACTCTGCTTGATTAGGCATTACTATTCAAAATGCTCAATATAGTTAATTCATTAATAATTAATAAAATGTTAAACAATATTATTAATGTTAATCACAATATGTAATAAAAATAATTTTATTTGAAATATATATATATATATATATATATATATATATATATAAGCAAATTAGCATCGAAAACTGCATTTCTATTCACCGAGGCACCCTTGTGTACTTGCTACATTTACAAATTAAAAAAAGCTACATAAAATGTCATTTTTCTTTTTAATGTGCAAAGTTAATCCAAAATAGGTTCAACATTTTTATTTGTCTTAATTTTCTGATCCTGGCCGACACCAGAGTTTTATTAGTCTTAATATATTCTAATATACTCCACATGAAAGTTTATGTAGCTAAATTAAGCAAATATTACAATCGCAGTAAAAAGAGTTGAAAATAAAGACCATGAAGCAATCGATCCATTTAAATCTTTTATTATTAGTAATAGTCTATTTTATTATTATTTCTTTTCCTTTTGTTTTTGTTTATTTGTAGTCTATAACTGTAGGATATTCCTCGTGAAGAAAGTTGAGAGCTGTTGTTTTCGGGAAGCGAGGACACAGAGACTGCTGCATAATAAGCAACTAGTAACAGTTAGTGCCGATTTTAATTAGCATAAATTTTCATATATTTAAGCGAAAATAATAGCGGAGCGGAGGAGAGCGGGAGTCAGTAAAGAGAGAGAGAGAGAGGGGGAGAGAAGAGAGAGAGAAGTGCGCTCAGAAATCCGAAAACATCGAGAAACGCCTGGATCCAACGCCCGGAATTCGGAGAGGATACAACACCGATCCCCCTCTCTCTCTCTCTCTCTCTCTCTCTGTGCGTGTCTCTGTCTCTCTCTCTACAAAGGTAAGTGATTTAACAAATAATAGACTAAGTGTGTGTTCGATTTGGTTTTATCGGAAGAATTCAACAAGTTAAAGCATTATGTATTATGCAGTTCTTAAAGTATGTTGATATATAACATATGAAAATCATGAGTCACCAGAGTCACAGTTATACAGCAAAGTATAAATATATTATATACATATCGGTGGGCCATTTATATATATCTCCTATATATGTATATATACATCTAAATATACATAGCTTTCCTCACTAAATTAATTTGTTCATGTATAAAAAATATATATATATATATATATATACATATATAAATAAATAATGTTTGTAAAAATAATGCGTGTAAAATAATACATTAATTAAGCTGCTTTATTTTTTTAGTTACCAATGAACGGCAGATATTTAAACACCGCTAGATACACTTTTTCAGCATATGTGTGTGTGTGTATTTAAATGTGTAACAACTATACTTATATCATATGTAACAGGATTATGAGTAGTCTAACTAAAATTACAATGTGGAAAGAGGTCCTATGTGTAAAGCCATTACAAAAAAATTCAAAGCCATTTCTGTGACATTGTAGATGTTTCCTATGCTTACGTGTCCTACTCAACCTGCTGTCCCTTAGAACATGAATTTACTCTAATGTTTAGTTGTTGTAAGGTCTTTAATCAAGTGGTGTCCTGTTTTAGTGAGGGCCACATAAAGCAAAATACAGAGGGCCAGGCCACTCTGTAAAGGCGTGTATCCCCTTAATCAATCAAATGTTGGTAAATTATGTAAACGCACACATTTGCTTGACTTCAGTGAAGAAGCTATTTTCCCATGGCATTCACCTGTGGCATTTTTTACATTTGATTGTTTGCTGGGTGAAATAACAGCTAGTGTAAAAATCTTATGTCTGTTTTATTATGGGTCTGGAAATTGCTTGGGGCGAGTACCAATGACTTGTTAAAGAGAGGATAATATTCAGTGGAAATAGGTGCATGGAAGATTAAAATGTTTGGCTAACATTTGCACTAATGTTTGTGGTGCATGTAAAAAAGAGAGGAATATTCTTTCTATAGTATGTATGTATGTGCCATTAAACTGTGAGTTCAGCCAGTTTTAGAGTCTCCACAGAGCTGACGATAGAAAAGAGGTTAACATTACATTTTGCAATTTTGTAAATCATAGGGGTAATTACTTACTTCCAGAATGTATTAGTGTATTGAAATGCTTTCATGAGCTATATGTCTAAGTTAAAATTAAATAGCACCTCCATTATACTGTATTTAATAGAATAGTTGGTAAATCATAGATACTAATACGATTGCTATACGATTTAAATTGTTAAACACACACACACACCCACACACACTTATTTACATATTTTACATATTTTAAGGGATTACATTAATAAAATTATCTATCATGTCATTATCACTTTGCGATGGTTTGCTGCACAAATGTTCTCTGTGGGATAGTGATATAGTGATAAGCTGACTATGCATCTCAATCTTTTGCCAACTGTTGCAGCCCCAGAAATTCCAAGCCTAGTTACTAATGCTCCTGGATTTTTCCATCTGCGCATGCTCTACCAACTGAGCTATCCAGGCTGCAACTATATATTCCCAGTGGGAATAGATTTATGGATCACAACAAATCAGAGTAAAATTGAATCACACCTCTGCACCTCAGCCCTTATTTTCTAAATATTTTGATAGATTTCCATAATTTCAAAACAATAACAATTTCATGTATATAAGCAGCACCAATACCACATATATGAAATCTGTAGCTGGTCTAATCTTGTTTGCTGTTTCCTGAGTCTAGGCATGACTAGTGGCACTATTACACCCAGTGCAACAATAACCTTCTTTATAGCCCTTTCAACAGAGGCTTCCTCTTGTGATGCTACAGAGATACAAGGGATTTTATCCCGGAAATGTCAGAATGTCACAACACTGAATAAATGCAATCCTTTAATTAAGTATAGAACAAATATTTGTAGATTTATTGTTACAGCTTCTCTTAATCTGAGGGGTATTTTGCTTGCACTCCCCTCTTCTTTACGTGATTTCCATTCACATCACGATTCACATCTCTTTTTCTTCCTCAGGTGAGTCTCAGTGCATCTGCTATGCACACAAGGACTTCTTTGAGGAAAAGCTCCTTTAGAGAAGCAGGATGGCTGGGATTATCTTTCCTTTTGTGTCACACTTTCCTCTCTTCTTTGCAACACTGGCTGTATAACCCAGTGCTACACTGCACACATTAAAGCTCCAGTCAGAGAGAGCACAGATAAGCGCAAACAACAATATTGAGAGGTTGTGTGTTATTATATTTGAAAGTCCAATGGTTGACATTGTACACAAATCTGCCTTGCAGTGCTTATCAGAGTGTTTCATATATGATTTCAGTTTAATGTTATCTGCAGGGCAGTTGTGATTAATATGTACCATAGAACATACTGTATAGCAAAACACTAAATGCATAATCCAAGGATTTGAACAGTGATGTGGTTTTGAATAGCAAAGCCAAAGTATGAATGGGTATGGTTTTTCTACAACTATGAACACATAACTTTAGATGCTGATAATTTCTGCTGATTAGAGTGCTTGTAAACTAAATGTAAAATAGATATAGTTATATAAATAACAACTGAAATATGTGGTTATATAATTTACAGTTAAAAAAAGCCATTTAATTAAAGTTTCACAGTAAGCATGAGCTGGTAACACAATTTATGCATGCAGTTATTATCTGGAAAGATAGTGTAACAATTTGCTCTGAGCACAATTCCTTTTCAAAATTATTTCAAGCTCATCTGTTACTGTGCATCACACCGGCAAGAGCAATAGAACAGCTCTTTCCTGCTTTCATTCTCATCTACTGCATTTGCATTTTCTTCAGCTTACCAAAGGAAATAGCCTGCAGTGAAAAACCCAAACCACTATGCATATATAAGACAGTCTGCGAGAGTGGGAGAGAAAGAGAGAGAGAGAGAGAAAAACATAAGTAAAAGGGATACAGACGCAGATGAAGTGACAGAGCACCCTGAAAGAAAATGACAGATTATCTCAAAGCTTCTGTCCATTTCCAACATAGTCAATCAACCAATCTTCTGTAAAAGAAGAAAAAACACTGATGTGGTGTTTCATAGCGTGCAATGAAATGAAGTGCAGTTGCTTCATCCTTTGTCACTTAACCATGGATATCTTTACTCAAAAGCCATAAAAAGTCTTTTGATACTATCGAGAGACTCATTTACAAAAATCTCGATGCTATTATTACTAGAAAGCAGAGACACAATGCTCTCCTGTATGCGATGACTGGGTCATACTTAGAGAAGTGAGAGTAAAGAGAATCCTCAGTCGTTACCTAAGGACACACCACAGGCGAGTTATCGTCATCAGAACTCACTAACTATATGCGGTCTCAGCTCCTCTGACAAGGAAAGAGACTATCAGTGTTTCAGTCCACAGAGAGTGCATCAAAAAGGCCTTTAAAGTGAGTAAAACCCATTCGCTTTAATTCTGATTACACTCTAAAAGTGTCTTTAGCATGTGGCGGCTAAATTGGGCTATCAGCACTAAGTAGCGGCAGGGAAGAAAAGAACCAATTATGCCAGTCACAGCCAGATGATGATTCTCGTCCTCTCTCTGTCTATCTCTCTTTCTCTTTCTCTCTTTCTTTCTCACACAGAGACACACAAATGTTACTATATCTCAGACATCTCTGTTATATATAATAAAGAAATAAATCCTTCCCTCTGTGATGTTCCAGTTTTACTACACACTGTTCTACATCTACAAAACTCTAAAATGCGTAACATCAGATTGTTTCATTTAAACGTTAACAATCTTTTTTATTGTATTACTTAAAAAAACAACAAATAACTCATACATATATAAAAAAGGCAGATATTTTATAACTATATAAAAACATGTACAATTAAATATATTTATTTATCTATATTTTATTTATAAATACAACAGTAAAGTTCATTCAGCTTATTTTTTGTTATGCTACTACTTCATGGTGTCTGACACAAGGACAAATCCTACACTCCTCTAAAGATATCACTAATAGAAGTAAAGTGCTAAATTTTTGGGACATGGATATCTATTCACTGAAAGGACTAAAAACAAATTGGAAACAAGTATTAGAAAAAAACACAGAGTAAAAAAAATGTAAGAAATTGCTCAATTTCTGGCTATTTTATATCTTATAGGACAATTGAAGCGGTACAGATTTTGACTTCTGCCAAGGAGAGAAATACCAGTAACACACAAAAATCTAAATCAATAATGTCAATGTTTTCCCCATTTAGACACTCAGGGTATTTATTGTTCTCCACCATAGTGATAGTGGTTAAAAGGTAAGTGGGCTGTGTCATTCCCAGACTGCTAGAGTGTTTACCCCTGAAACTCCCAGTGCGGTAGCTGCAGCTCATGCTCATTTACCTTACACACGACTGGGGTTGGAATCTGCCGCGGGCAATCTGTGCACACTGCATAACTAACCACCGCAAATAGTGTATGAGAGGAAAAAAGGGAGAGCACTTATAAAATGCCTTACGTATAACGTACTGCGTCCAGTCTAGTATCCC
>JAOUQV010000043.1:14704784-14726323 GCA_028565295.1 Aspidoras spilotus
AAAAGGAGGCCCTACACCATACTAATAAATTATTGTGGTCTAAAACCAGGTGTTTTAGTTTCATTGTCTAACCCCTGAATATATATATGTATATGTATATATGGATTTGAAATCTGCTTTTCGATTCCCAAAATCTCTTTTATGATTCCTAATAATATTGACCCTATTGTGATATCATGCACTATTACCAGTGTGTAAACAGAAAGGTGTCTCTCTTGTAAAAACATAGAATAATCACATATACATGAGTATACCGACAGTACATACGGAAGATGAAACCTTTTACAGAACTAAAGATAGTAATACAGGGTAAAGCATAAAGAGGGGTAAATGTAATCTAATAGAAAGGGTTGTGTGTAAGTGTATCTGAATTAAGAGGGCACTGAGCAGAAATAATTAAGTGCATACTTATTGGAAGGAAACTCATTATAATGGTAATTACCGTTCAACTGTAGAGCACTCATCTGATATATACAGCTATATCTTATAAATTATTATTACCTGACTTTCTCCCTTTGTTAACTATTTATATGTCTATATGTGTAAGTGATCTATCTATAGACAAACATACAGACATGTATGGACAGACAGACATAGACATAGACATAGATAGATGCATTTAATTTTTAAATCCTATCCATAAATATCAAACATATTTAATATCAGACCTATACACAACTGTAAATTATTACTGATTCACTCATATAATTGGCCTAAAGCTGCCCATTATAACGATTGGTCTTAAACCAGCAGTCCATAAATGTTCTAAGTTATTTAGTGAAGGTGTCTTAACACAGGGTATTCATGTGTATGTGCTTGTCTTCCTTTAGCAGGTGAGAGACAGATAGAAAGCTTTCGCCGCATGAACCACGTCTTATCCACAGGCACCCACTGACTGTTTGTAAGCAGCATCTCAGGAGGAGTCAAATGGGAAAGAGAGAAATAGAGAGAATGAGAGAGAGAGAGATGTGAGATGTGGAGAAAATGGAGGATGACATCAACAAACGTGCAGAAAATGAACAAGGGAGAGTTGATGAGAGGGGTGAGGGAGATGTTGGTGTTGCGGTCTTTCTGACATAAATATTGATGCACCTAATTAATGCTAACTATAAGCCTATACCAAACCTTAACCTTACTAATACAAATGTGGCTGTTTTACTTTTAAATAGTTTGTTTAAAAACTAAAAAGAAAAAAAAACTTTCCTTGAGAGAACCTTAAAAATATCTTTAACATTTCGGGGACATTTGAACCTCAGAAAAATTTAAAAACGTATACACTTTTACAAACAGCAATAGCTAGTAGAAGAGCCAGCATGCCTAACGTGTCTTTCCACAATAAAGAAATAAATTAAAAAATCATCAGGAACTAAAATGCTCAGCTTTTTTCTGAGTATTTAACTCTGTATTTACAACTCATAAGCTACTGAAGGTTTATTTGGCTTCAAGCATACAATTTAATTAAGCACACAGGTCTGATTAGAAAGGAGACATGTAATGCTGATAAACGTTAGGTGAAAAGAATAAGACCGTTATTCTAGATGCTCCTGACAGCAGCCATTCACTTATACTTGAGGACAGCAGCCCTATAAAAGTGTCACAAAATGTAACAACCTATAAACAATGGCACTCATACACATACACACACTGAAAGTGAGAGGGGGACAGAGTCTCCTACTGAGTGTTGGCACAGTCGTAGCGTTGTTTGACAGAGATGTGGTGCTGGCTAATTTCCCCTCAGCCTCTCTTTTTCTTATCGTGACAGTGTGGCCTCTCAGCTAATAGCATGTTTTAATTATCCCATAGTTCCCTATGTTCCCCCTGTGAGAGATATTCATTGGAGGAAATCCCTCCTGACCTTACTCACGTAACAACACTGCTACAGGGCTCATTTTCTCTGCCTGGAGCATTCACTTACACAATGTATGCATATATCTATACAGTATATTAAAATCACACCAATACTTTTATTTTTCATATTGCTTTTATTTATAATTTAGCATTTAGCCAGATTGTGGATAGTGTTAATTTTCATATATATATATATATATATATATATATATAATATGAATCTCCTGCTATTTTTCGCAGTAAACTAAAACCATATACTCTATAATTAACTATATACTATAATATACAATGCTCAGCATAAATAACTACATCCCTTCGAAAAGTAAGATTTTACTCAGTATCTTAGTAATAAAACAACAGAATAATTTCCAGAATTGTGACAAAATATATTTTATAGAAGATTTGTTTGACCCGTTACCATTGAAGTAAGATTAATAATATAACTTGGATCACAAAACACAAAATATCTGATTACATTATTTATTAAAAATTAATAAAGTACACAACAAATACCACTACATTATACTACAACTAATATTTAGTTGACTGTCATGATTTATTTCTTCTTAATTCGAATTCTGTAGTCTACATTTTAGCTTTTCTTTAAAGCTTTCCGTCAGGGTGTACTTATTTTTACAGCATGCTCTTGAATGAATTTATTAGAATGATTACCTTTTGTGAGTAAATTAATTGCAATCAATGACCCACAGTGGTGGGAGTATTTTGTAGTATAGGATCCTATAGACAATATTAATTCTGAAATGAAAATCAAGGTTTTTGGACACATCGGTGCGGGTGTACTCATTCATGCTGAGTACTGTATATAATCATCTGTTTTAGAAAAGTGCTTCTGAAGCTCTCCATCATCATCCACTATTTTATTTTGCCTACGGAACTGCTTTAATTCTTTATGCCAGACATTAACAAGGTGATGGAAACATTTCTCAGAGATTGTGACTGCACCAATCTTAATGGGATTTCAATATATCCTCTTGTACTTTATCTCTATTAGATTGGGATTTGGTGACTGTTGAGTACAGTGATGCTGTCAACTGTCATGCTCAAGACACCAGTTTGAGGCGATTTGAGCTTTGTGACATCCTACTAGAAGTTGGATCTACTTTGGCCATAAAGTTACGAACATGGTTAGCTACAATATTCAAGCTGTGGTGTTGAAAAGGACACTTAAATGGTATTAATGGTTCCAGAGCATGGCAAGAAAATACCCTCCTCACTGTTGCACCACCACCATCAATGTAAAACACTTATACAAGGCAGGATTAATTCTGTGTACACCAAAGGCTTGACCCTACCATACAAAATATGTATCAGAAATTGAGACTCATCATACTAGGCAATGGATTTCCTTTTGTTTTGGAAGCCTGTAGTCACAGCTTCCTATCAAGGTATGACATATGTGTTCAGGGATGCTCTTATTCCTCGGTTGTAATGAGGGGGTATTTGAGATAACCAGCCTGGTAATTTTCCTTGACATAAACAAGGATTTTTAACCCAGCAAATTTCTGGTAGAGAGAGTGTTGTTATACAATTGCCTGCAAATCTCTTATAGATATTAAGCTGGGTTTGGGAGTGTGAAAACCATAACATGATTTACCAACCAATCAGTCAGCCCTTCTTTCACTCATCTCTCCAGTAGAGCTCCACAGACTTGTAAAATTAATGCCAATGCACACTGAAGCTGTTCTGGCAGTATGTAGTAGACCAACACCTTACTAAACCACATTAAAGCACAGTTTATTATTAGTCTCACACCTGTTTATTTACTGCACGTACAGTTCACATAATGTCACTGTGCCATATGTATTAGTATATAAACACTCATTAGCCATAACATTAACACCACCACCACAATTCTACACATTTTTTTTTTTCATTTAATCAGTTCCACTAAACATACAGGTGCATGTTGCTGTTCAGCATGTACATACTGTAGTCCAACTGTTCTTCTATGGATACTTGTCAGACACCTTTACTCTTTTCTTAAATGATCAGGATCCCCATAGGACCACCACAGAGCAGGTATTATATGGATGGTGAATCATTGTTAATACAGCAGCGAACATGATACACTATGTTGATGGTGGTCTGTTAGTGCGTGTCATGCTGGAAATAAATGCCTCAGTACTGGACTAGATAATGACTAATAAGGTTAAGCAAATGACTTAATGTCTTTGACCTTACGTTTAAGGTGGACCAAGAAAGTGGGTTTGTCTAATAGAGTGGACGGTGTTTGAAAAACTTCAGTTATACTCACAAGCTCTAAGTTCAACTAAATTCATCATTGACCACAATTCAGGCTCCAGGGAAGCAAAACTACAGTCTTTTCATATTTTTAAGCAAAAACCAGGAGTTACGGAAGGTGACATTTGACCTCCTCCGAGCTGCCTATTCATCCATGCCTCAGGCATTTATCGTACATGGGACATCAGAGCAACAAATTGAACACACACCTGTCTACAGGCATGTTCTCTCTTTCTCACACACACACACACATTCATAAATGCAGGTTTGAGAGATAGCAGCATTTAGGTCATGGAGAAAAAAAGAGAGCGAGAAACGGAAAGAGATTTATTGAAGATGCAGCTCTCTGTTGTCATATAGCAGATAAGATGGTCAGCCAGTTTAGAGATTTGATTGGAATTACACAAGCAGACACCATCCCCCTGCTGAGGTCCAAAGGACAGGCAGAGCGGTTAAACGCTACTGAGGGGGAGCTCATTATCTGTGAATGGGGGTGTTTAATGTGCGAAAATGAGGCTCCACGGGATGCAGCGAGGGGCCACCTCTGCCTCTGACCCCCATTCACACCCAGACATTCACCCAAGGCCTCCATGGGGAGGGAGCATCGCAACAAACACACCCACACACAATGCTGCCTTTTCTATGTCTGATATCCTACGTGAGTGTTTGTGAGTGATTCATATTGTGTCCCTCCCATTGTGTGCATGTGTGTGTTGTATATGTGTGTGTGTGTGATAGTGAGAGAGCTTATGTATTGCTAACACTAAGGGTTTACATCATTCGGAAGAGAGGACAGAGGAGAAAAAGGGGAGGTGGAAAAAACAGCTGCCAAACAGTATGCAACTCCACCCAGTTTGACTACATTAAAACAGAAGAGCACCATCTATTGGCTATTAACTATGAAAAGCATTAATGAATTATGTTAGAAATCTATATTATATAATTAAACCCTCATAAGAAATATATACATTATCTTATATGTATATAACTTAAATTTGGATGAGATTGGATGTGAAAAACATAAAAGGCTCCTAATTCTCACGTTATTCCGAACAAAGGTATGCACATATGGCATATTTTAACAGATCACATTTCAACAGCATCTGAGCGGGTAGAAAGACTGCTAGTATAAATAGAATAAGGGGTTAAAGGTGGTGGCGAAGAGAAATAAGGAAGCTCTGGTAAGGTTGAAGGTCAAATGATGAGCGAATACAAAGCCATTACAAAGAAAGCACTTAGCTGGGATCTGTTTGTGTAGGCAGTGCCAGGGTCAAGCACAGAGAGTGACTCACACGTACACACACATGTACACACCAATACACACATCCACCCACACAATGACAGTGCCACAGAGACACACTCAAAGTCCACTTTCCATTGATACTTACACACACTCAGATAAATACTCACACAAACAAAATGAGCAAGATATACACTCCTGATCAAAATCTAAAGACCAGTTAAAAATTAGCAAGACTTCTAAGTATAGGGTTCTAAGTAGACCTAAAAAATTTTTACCAGTGCTGAGCCGCAGGATCCGATTGGCTGTCCGTCAAGACATGGGACGATCCTCTACCCAAATTAAGGATATTACTGGTGCTAAGTGTAGCCCAATAACCATCAGATGGTATCTGTGAGGAAAGGGCTGTGGAAACAAAAAAAAAAACTTTTTGAAAGGTTTTGAAAGCTTCTTCAACACCACAAAATTGCCCGTTTAGACTTTTCAAAGGTGCATCAAACATGGGACATTGATGGATGTAAGAGAGATCTCTTCTCTGATGAGAAAAAATATAACCTTGATGGTCCTGATGGCTTTCAACATTGCTGGCATAACAAGGAGATCCCACCTGAGATGTTTTGCTATACTGTAACTTGGGAGGGAGTTGGTCCGAGGGGGTTTTGTTTGGGGCGCCATCATGATTTGTTGCGTTTTCCTTTGAAGAAACAATAAAGCTTCAGGTTGTGCAGGAGCGTCAAACAGCGGTTGGCTATGTAGAGATGTTGCAGTGGGCATCCCTGATCTAAATCCACTTGAGAACATTTGGGGATGGATGGCAAGGGAAGTTTACAAAAATGGACATCAGTTGCAGACAGTGGATGCCCTTTGTGAAGCCACCTTCAACATATGGATCAACATTCCCACTAGCCTCCTGAAAACACTGGCATCAAGCATGCCACATAAAGTTTGGAGATCTGTTTTGATTGTTTATATAGAAAGTTGGCAACTTCTTCGAACTATGCTTATCTTATGCTTATGCTTATATTTACAAATATTTGTAAAAACACTCTGCATGCCTAGATACTTGGATTTAATACTGTGGCCATGGAAGTGATTAGAACACCTGATTCCATTTGGATGGGTGAGCAAATACTTTTGAAAATATAGTGTGTATACTGTCTTGACTTACATAAAAGCTAATCCATAGAGTCGGTCCACCCTTTGAAGCTAGAACAGCATCAACTTTTCTGGGAAGGCTGTCCACAAGGTTTAGGACTGAAGTTTCCGCTTCAATTCATCCCAAAAATGTTCTATCGGGTTAAGGTCAGGACTGTAGTCTATATATATATATATATATTGAGAGAGAGAGAGAGAGAGAAAGAGAGATAGATAGATAGATAGATAGATAGATAGATAGATAGATAGATAGATATGAAAAAAAGAATATGCATGTAAATGTGAATTCAGCAAACATCTCCAACTGTCAATATCTCTGTGGGCATCATGCATGCATAATGCAAGAGAAACACACAGCCCATCCATCTCCTTCAGGCATGTACAGCAGTTACTGCAATATACACCCACATATGAAAATCACAGGAATCCACATGCCTGTTTTCGCAAAAAAGTCATGAAGTAATAACAATTTGCTTTGGGATGTGGGCTGACCAAGAGCTGTTATCAAAACAGTATCACTGTGCATCCATTTGCATAATAGCAGGTTCACGAGCCTCTGGTTTCTGCAGTAAATGAAATGTGATTGACAGGGAGACAACAGAGATGAGGCTATGTGGAGGAGGGAGCCCTCATCATACTTACTCAGCATCAACCCAAGAACTTTATGTAAATTAGCGCATAGCAGCAATATGACAGGTCACAAAGGGCACTTGACTTATGCTATACCTGCACATGGTATATTGCAGGAATGCAAAACGAGAGTGACTTAATAAAGGGGCATTCTGTTGGTGCAATAAAGCAGTAAAATACCACATGATCATAAGTCAGAAAATGAGGTGTAGACGTCATCATGCTCTATTTCACTGAAAATATAATTATAATGTGTTAGCTTCTCCTTTTCTCTCAGTGTGCATGGTCATCACTAATAGCTGTCTCTGGAGGAACTACTGACTAATGGCTAAGCAATCAACAATGTTGTCAGATTGGTCTCCTGCTGCTTCCATGGCAATGTGTCAGACACAACAGGCTACCGAGAGTTTTTGGCTCAGGTTCCAAATGCCTGTTTCCACTGCACCCAAAAGGCTTTGAAATCACAAAACCATGAGGCTTTGGATCCAAGCCCATGACTGTGAAGCTAATCCGCTAAATAAGGGACCCCATGCCAGGGGCCATGGACTAAACATGAAGCCACATGGCACTGCAGTATAACGCACACACAGAATTCAACCACCTGAAAACACAGAAAGAGAGATAATGTCATTCAGTGAGGGGATCATGAGTACATAAATCTTTCAAATTATGGTCTGAACGGTGAGATTGGTAAAATAATGTGTAAAATAATATATAAAGATGTGTAATCGTATTAGCTTTCATTACCAATTCATTAAGCAATCCCATTCAAGATTTATTTCATTACTTTACATGAGCTCAGCACAAATAAACCCAGGATTGCCACTCTCAGATTCTTTCACACCACAGATTCCTAAACCCCAGCCTTTAGAATACCCGTGGGCCAGCATATTGTCCTTCCAAGGCAAGCTGATCCAGTTGACAAAGGGCTCAATCACAAGTTGTATTAGCCAGTGAGGATTGTCGCTGACTCTCTACTTTACAAATAGAGAAAGTAGAGTAGAATAAATTAGAATAGATTAAATGACTAATCTTCAATTCGCAAGGTAATTGGCTGCTTGCATATTATCTTTTATTTATTTATTTACTTCACCTTTTTGCTTTTTCTCTGCCACCAGGGGTTGCCACAGAGATTCACTCACATTGCCGATCTGACACATGTTTCACAATAAACAATTTAGCGTCTCCAATTCACCTAGCATACATGCATATTCTGGATTTTCATATTATATATTAGCAATCCTGACAAACCTATGTAGTGTAGGTATAGTATATATTTGTCCAAGGAAGAACGCTATATTTATAGTGGCTCAGAGCAAGCACATTTGTGCTGGCACCTCTGTTTGATCCCAGTTCCACAATTCTCACTCATTCATTTTTATTACAAATTACAATATATGCAGTATAAAACAAATATGTTTACATATGCTTTTATTGATTACTAATTTAAACTGGAATTTAATATTAAACCTGAGTTTATTGGATAGAAAGCAATCCAAGCAAACATTTTATCTTAACATTTTGATATAGAGTAAAATATACACATTTTACACATACCTTTTTGTTCCGTGTACATCTTCATTGAGTCAGATGTAACAGTTGCCTCCCCTGACTGTGTGTTCTTGGTGTGCATGTTCACATTCAGCGATTTAAAATGAAATGACAAAGTTACACCTATTGCAGCAGTGAAAGACGGAATGCATACTGATATACAGTACTTCGGACTGCCTTCCACATTGCATACAGACACATATGAAGAAAAAGGTACTTTTCACACAGATCCTGATGCAGCAGAAGTGTGGCGGCATTTAAGGCTTTAATTGTGTGTGTAATTGCAAATGCATAGACCCATCACAAGGGCCCAGAACGAGTGTCATTCTACTTTAAGAGTCAGCTAAGTGCCTCATCCACTAAAAGCATTTTAGTGTCTATGTGCAAGTGCAATGTAATGCACCTGTTTTTTCCTCCTTGGTACCTTGTGTATATGTACTGGCAGAACAAGAATCATTCAGGTGTGATGTAGACTCTATGTTAGATGTGTGGGCTCTATTTTGACAGCTAAGAGAGTAATAGATCAGTGTCACATTGCTGAACTGTGTCTCGGGTGGTCCATGATGCCTAGACTGTCACCTCCAGTGCATTGTTCACCTTTAGCGTTTCCTCAATAACTACTCTAAGTTGCTTGGTCCTGTTGAAGCAGAATAAATGTTACAGAGACAAGGCAATTAGGGGCTCAGTTCAAGCTCCATTAACTTCATCTAGCGCTGCTGCTTTAATGCTCTGCTCATTATGTTTTACTGCAGTAGAGCCATCAGGTCACACTCCACAGTTATAATTCCATCTGAAACCAGGTATGTCATTGGCCTCCTTAGAATTCCCACACTCCGGCTTATTTTACAGCTATGCTGGGAAAATTTTATGGAAATGCACAATGCTCAGCGCAGTTTTTAATAAAATATTTAAAAAATCAAATTGCTTCTTACCAGATGTATATGTATAAGAATTTTAAAGCTGCCCGTATATAAACCGTAATGTGTGGTTCATTACAAACACTCATTTAAAATCAGGAAAGGAGACTTTTGATTTATTTCTGAAAGCCTAATTTATCATAATGGTGTGAAGAGGTGTGAAGCTTCAGCTGTGTGCAAAATAATGTTTTTAAGAATATGAGTGAAATAATAGTTATAATAGTTTGTATTCCCATGCATTAGGAACACTGCACACTGTTGAAGAGAAATATATATATATATTTATTTTATTTTATTTTTTAACTACTTTATTGAAAATAACCAAAAACTTTTATCTGCTTCAGAACATGTCTTAGATTCGCTTTAGACAGGCGTCTTCTGTCACAATACTCACAGGTAAGTTGAGACTGTCAATGATCATACTGAAACTGGTCATTTGCCATTCTGCCTATTCTTTTATCTATTTAAGTAGTTGTCTTCTGTTTTCTTCCACGTCTCTTCAGTTTTGCTTTCCATATCAGAGTACTGTAAATCACTACATTATACTTTTACCTCTCCAATGAACTTTTTTTAAGTACACTGTTCTTTTTAACAACGTCTAGAACGACCTATATTTCTCTGATTTTCCAGTAGAAATGCATATGTACAACATGTGCTGTCTTAACCATTAAACGATGGGTCACCTGATTCACACCTGTTTCTTCATGATTGACCTCATTAATTGAACTCCACACTGCTATTATTTTGCACACCCCCTTTCAATTAATAATTCAAATACACAGACTTACACAGTGCGGCCATGTTGCTTGGCTGCTGTGCATTCTGGGAAAGGTGCTGCATTACACAATTTTATTTAATGCACACTCTGTATGCTAGTTTCTTAAGATCATGTTTTGTGTATGTTAAGATTAACATGCAGTGATAATGGTTCATGACAGTCCACTCCTGCATTTAAACCAGAGTGTTACATTTTAATTCAATTTCAGTGTTATTTTAAATAGAGATTTTCACAATGGAGCATTGTCACAAAGCAGCTTTACAGAAATTAGATACAGTTTATAAATATAATTATGAAATTAAATAATTAGATTAATTTACATTTTTCCCCATTGAGCAAGCTGGATGGTGACAGTGGCAACCAAAAACTCCCTGAGATGATAAGAGGAAGAAACATTAAGAGGAACCAGACTAAGTAGGGAATACCATCCTCATTTGGGTTATATAAGATTAACAACCTGAAAAGAATTTGTGATAGAGTGTGTAGAATTTACCATCTATTGGATAGGCGGGTGTTGGAAACAAGGTCACTCAGCACTCTTTCAGTGGTAGTGTGAGAACCTCAGCAGAAAAAGAGAAATAGTAGAGAAAGAAATTATTAGACATGGTCATAGTAAAGAACTGATTTAAGAACTGTGTCATGTGTTGCAAATTCCACTAAGAATAGCATGAGCAGTAAAGTTAAGAATGGGATCAAGAGAGAACAGAAGGTATGAGGACATGAAATATAAGACAGTCCAGACATCTCAGTTCAGGTATGTTGTTCTCTTGTAGATAGGAATAAAACTGCTGTGCTACAGTCTTTTTTAGTACCTTACTGATTAAAGTAAGATTGGATTGGTAAGGTAGGTAGGTAACTGCCCACTTACAATTTCTGAAGCTGAAGGGGACAGTAAAAGTGAGCAGCATCTGTACAAAGTGCCTAAAAGTTGGTAAAGCACTCTGAGTCAGAGACAGCAGACAATTACAGCTCTCATACCAGGAGTGATGCTGAGTCTGGGTCAAAACTAGTGGAGAATCAGATAACATTTATGTTTACCTTTGCATTTGTGTGTCAGTTGTAAGAAAGTATGCACATACATGTGAGAGTGTGTGTCAAGCAATTTTTACACAAGACTAAAATCAGTTTTTAACCCTAATAACTTTGTTTTAAAGATTGATAAACTGTACAGTACTCATGCAAGCCTTTTAACCATTTAAACACTACAGGATGTGATAATAATAATTGTGTGTGTATACAGGTGCATCTCAATAAATTAGAATATCATCAAAAAAAATTATTTAGTAATACAACAGTAAAACGCATACATTATATAGATTCATTACAAACACAGTGATCTATTTATACAGTTTATTTCTGCTAATGTTGATAATTATGTCTTACAGCCAATGAAAACCCAAAATCAATATCTTAGAAATGTAGAATATTTTTTATGACCAACTAAAAAAAAAATACAGATATTTTGTCCTACTGAAAAGTATGTACAGTAACTGCCCTCAATACTTGGTCAATGCTCCTTTTGCACAAATTACTGCATCAGCTTGTGGCGCTGCTGAGGTGTTATGGAAGCCCAGGATGCTTTAATAGCAGCCTTAAGATCGCCTGCATTGTTGAGTCGGGTCCCTCTCATCTTTCACTTGACAATATCCCATAGATTCTCTATGGATTTTAGGTCTGGCGAGTTTGCTGGCCAATCAAGCAGAGTCATACTGTGGTTATTACACCATGTATTGGGACTTTTGTCGGTGTGGACAGGTGCCAAGTCCTGCTAGACAATGACATTTTCATCTCCAAATAGCTTGTGGGGAAGCATAAAGTTCTCTAAAATCTTCTTGGTAGACGGCTGCACTGACTTTGGTATTGATATAATACAGTGAACCTACACCAGTAGATGACATGACTCTCCAAACCATCACGGGTTGTGGAAACTTCACACGAGACCTCAAGCAGCTTGGATTGTGTTCCTCTCAACTTTGCTTCCAGACTCTGGAAACTTGATTTCCAAATAAAATGCAAAATTTACCTTCACCTAAAAAGAACACACTGAGCAACAGACCAGTTATATTTCTCCTCAGCACAGGTAAGTTGCTTCTGGTGTTGTCTCTTGGTCATGAGTAGCTAGATAGAAGGATTGCAACAGTTGTAGCCCATGTCCTGGAAATGTCTGTGTGTAAAAGCTTTCAAAGCATTGATTTCAGCACAAATTCACTCCTTGTAAATCTTGCCCAAATTTTTGAATGGTCCTTTCTTGAGAATCCTTTCAAGGCTGTACCTATCCCAATTTTTGGTGAAACATTTTTTATCACACTTTTTTCCTTTTTCTCAGTTTTCCATTATTATGCTTGGATAGCTTCTTTATCAATGATCTTTGTAGCATACCCTCCTTGTGAAGTGTCCATGACTGCCAATGTCTTTCCATGATAACCAGACTAAGGGAACATTTAAACACCTAGGACGCCTTTGTGTGTGTTGCGTACTAATTATTCTAATTTTCAGAGATAACGATTTTGGGTTTTCATTGGCCGTAAGACATAATCATCAACAATAAAAGAAATAATCACCAGAAATAGATCACTGTGTTTGTAATGAATACTGATATATGTTTGCAATGATAGATGTGTTTGTAATGAATCTATATAATATATGCATTTCACTGTATTGAATTAGTCAAATAAAATAAGTTTTTGATGATATTCAAATTGATCAAGATGCACCTGCATATATAGAATATCATGAAAAAGTTCATTCATTTCCATAATTCCATTCAGAAAGTGAAACTTGTATACTATAGACATTTGTTACACACATACCGATATATTTCAAGTGTTTATTTCTTTTGATTTGATGATTATAACTGACAACTAATAAAAAACCCAAATTCATTATCTAAGAAAATGAAAATATTAATTTATACAATACAAAAAAGGATTTTTAGAAATGCTACTCAACTGTAAAATATAAACATAAAACATGAGAATTCAGCACGTAATAATTAGTTTGGGTTCCTTTTGCCCAAATTAATGCGGCATGGCATAAAGTCGATCAGTCTGTGGCACTGCTCAGATGTTATGAGCGCCAAGGTTGCTCCGATAGTGACTTTTAGTTGTTCTGCATTGTTGGGTGTACCCCATAGATTTTCGATAGTGTCAAGACGAGTTCGCTGGGAAATTAAGAACAGAAATACCATGGTCCTTAAACCAGGTACTTCTAGCTTTGCCACTGTGTGCAGCTGGAGTCAGTGCTTCATAAAACACCAAGAACAGACATATGCAAGACATGGGTTTAAGCTGTCGCATTTCTTGTGTCAAGCCACTCTTGAACAAAAGACAGCATCAGAAGCATCTAAAGACACAAGGGACTGGACCGCTACTGAATGATCCAAAGTTAAGTTCTCTGATGAAAGCAAATTTTGCATTTCCTTTGGAAAGTCAATGTTCCAGAGTCTAGAGAAAGAGCGAGGAGAAGCACAGAATCCATGTCACTTGAGGTTTAGTTTAAAGTTTCTACAGTCAATGATTGTTTGGAGAGCCGTGTCATCTGCTGGTGTTGGTCCACTGTGTTTTCTGAGGTACAAGGTCAATGCAGCCATCTACCACAAAGTTTTAGCACACCTCATGCTTTCTTGTGCTGACCAACTTTTGGGAGATGCTGATTTCATTTTCCAACAGGACTTGTTATTATTAATTGTCCAGCAAAATTCCCTGACCTCTCTATAGAAAATCTATTGGGTACTGTGCAAAAAAGCAACTGTGCTGTATATGCTGATATGTTTCATGTTCATACTTTTCGGTTGGCCAGCATTTGTAAAAATCCATTTTTGTATTAGTCTAAAGAATTTATTTTAAAGCATTTATTTGTTTTACATACTTTTGGCTTCAATTCAATTTCATTTTATTTTATTTATAAAGCGCATTTAACAATGAAGCACGTTGAAGAAACGTTTTATCCCAGATTAGTAACGGTGGCAAGGAAAAACTCCCTGAGGACATAAGGAAGAAACCTTGAGAGACACCAGACTCAAGAGAACACATCCTCAATTGGCTGATACGATAGAATATGTATACATTATTAACAATTATATATAACATTCAAAATAATAATAATAATAAAAGTGAATGGGTAGTTTGAGCAAATCCGGTAGGCGCTGGATCGCTGATCTCCTGGTTCCTCCTCCATATTAGGTGTAGCTCATTCGAAAGACAGAGACGACAGAAAAGAGAAAAGGGAGAAAAGAGAAAAAAAAGAAAAGAAAATAAAGAGAGTAAGATACACACAAGTTGTGCAGAGTGCAAGAAGAAACTCCGGCAGACTAGCGCCGTGACAGCATAACTACAGGGTAACACATACATGAATGAGCCTTATCCACCAGCCAGCCACTCCACCATCAACAAACCTGAGTGATCTTGTGAAAGTGGCTGGGTGACAGCATTCAAACATACCAGTTTACCAAAACACTCCATGACCATTAACCCTCCAGCACTGGGCCTGAACTATAGGGGACTATAAAGGATATGCCTGACTAAATAAATAAGTTTTCAGCCTAGACTTGAAGACTGAGGTTGTGGCTGAGTCCCGAAAACTTACTGGAAGACTATTCCATAGATGTGGGCTCTATAAGAGAATGATCTTCCCCCTGCTGTAGCCCTAATTATACGAGGTATCAGCAAATAGGCTGCACCTTGTGATTAATGTGGGCATGGTGGATCGTAAAAAAACTAAAGGTACTGTGCCACAAGACCATATACTGCTTTTTAAGCGAGCAAAAGTGCAAACCCGATTCCAAAAAAGTTGGGACAAAGAACAAATTATAAATAAAAACAGAATTAAACGATGTGGAAATTTTTAGATTCTATATTTTATTCATAATAGAACATAGATGACATATAAAATGTTTAAACTGAGCAAATGTATAATTTAAAGAAAATAATTAGCGGGTTTTAAATTTCATGAGAACAAAATGGCCATGTTTACCACTGTGATACCTGAAAACGTCTGGGGACTTGTCTAATGTAGGATTCTAGTTGCTCAAATGTCTTAGATCTTTTTTGTCATATCTTCTGTTTTATTATGCGCCAAATGTTTTCTATCTAGACTACAGGCTGGCCAGTTCAGTACCCGGACCCTTCTATTACGCATCCATAAAGTATGTGGTTTAGCATTGTCATGTTGGAAAATGCAAGGTCTTCCCTGAAAAAGACGTCATCTGGATGGGAGCAAATGTTGCTATAGAACCTAGATATACCTTTTAGCATTGATGGTGTAATTCCAGATGTGTAAGCTGCCTATGCCACACACAATAATGCAACCCCATACCATCAGAGATATAGGATTATGAACTAGGCACTAATTGATTCAACCAGTTGGGTCATCCTTCTCCTCTTTAGTCCGAAATTTTGATTCACCTGACCACAGAACAGTTTTCCATTTTGCCACAGTTCATTTTAAATAAGCCCTGTCCCAGTGAAGACGTCTGCACTTCTGGATCTTGTTTAGATACGGCTTCTTCTTTGAACTATAGAGTTTTAGCTGGCAACGGTGGATGGCACAGTGAATTTTGTTCACAGATAATGTTCTCTGGAAATATTTGTGAGCCCATTTTGTGATTTCCAGTACAAAGGCATGCCTGTATGTGATGCAGTGCCATCCAAGAGCCAGAAGATCACGGGCACCCAGTATGGTTTTCTGCCCTTGACCCTTACGCCCAGAGATTCTTCCAGATTCTCTGAATCATTCGATGATATTATGCACTTTAGATGATATGTTCTATCTCCTAGCAAATTTTACATTGTAGAACTCCGCTGTTATTGCTCCACTATTTGTCAGTGCAGAATTAGGATTATAAGTTATTTTCTTCCCATCTTTACTTCCGAGAGACGCTGCCACTCCAAGATGCAATTTTTATACCCAGTCATGTTAACGACCTATTGCCAATTGGTCCTCCAGCTCTTCATTTTTTATACTTTTAACGTTTCCAGTCTCTTATTGCCCCATCCCAACTTTTTCGAGATGTGTTTCTGTCACGAAATTTTAAATGAGACAATATTTGGCATGAAATGTCTCACTTTTGACATTTGATATATTCTATTGTGAATACAACATCAGTGTTTGACATTTGTAAATTATTGCATTCCGTTTTTATTTACAATTTGTACGAACCCCATTCCAAAAAAGTTGGGACAAAGTACAAGTTGTAAATAAAAACAGAATACAATCATATGGAAGTTTAAAAATTCCATATTTTATTCAGAATAGAACGTAGGGGACAAATCAAAATTTTAAACTAAGAAAATGTATCTTTTAAAGAGAAAAATTTTATTATTTTAAATTTTGTGACAGCAACACACTCCAAAAATTTGGGGCAAGAACATTTTTTACCACTGTGACACATCCCAACGTCTGGGGACTGCGGAGTCAAGTTAAGGGATAGAAATGCTAACCCATTCTAGTCTAATTTAGGATTCTAGTTGCTCAAATGTCTTAGGTCTTTTTTGTCATATCTTGCATTGTATGATGATACAAAATGTTTTCTATGGGTGAAAGTTCAGTGCCCGGATCCTTCTTCTACGCAGCCTTGATGCTGTAATTGTTGCAGTATGTGGTTTGGCATTCTCATTTTAAAAATGCACAGTCTTCCGTGAAAAAGACATCGTCTGGAAGGTCGTCCTTCTTCTCTTTAGTCCGAATGACATGGCATCCCTGATTTCCATAAAGGACTTAAAATTTTGATTCGTCTGACCACATAAATGAAAATTTCTTTTTTTCATTTTAAATGAGCCTTGGCCCAGAGTGGACATCTGTGCTTCTGTATCTTGTTTAGATACGGCTTCTTCTTTGAACTATAGAGTTTTAGCTGGCAACAGCGAATGGCACAGTGAATTGTATTCACTGAAAATGTTCTCTGGAATAATTCCTGAGCCCATTTTGTTATTTCCAATACAGAAGCATGCCTGCAAGTGATGCAGTTCTGTCTAAGGGTGCGAAGACCCCGGGCCCCGTCACCACCTTTATTGAGAAGTGTTGCTGTCACGAACTTTTTAATGAGCCAATATTTGGCATGAAATTTCAAAATGTCTCACTTTTGACATTTGCTATTGCATTCTGTTTTTATTTACAGTGTTTACTTTAGTTTGTATTTTAGCCAAAGCGAAATTTGAGCAGTAGCTAGTGCAGAGGTGATATCTTCATAATTTCGGGTTCATTACTATACTATTTATACTATACAATGTACATTTTTACTAACTTGTATAACACTGGGTATGTAAGGGAGCATTAATCAATTTAGGGACATAACATGGCTATAATGGTAAAAATTGGTAACTTCATAGACAAAGCTATTGCTAGCCTCAGGGCTGCCAAGTCAAAAAATGTATCGAAAAAAGAAAAAGATAAGAACCCACAGAACTGCAGGACAAAGGGGAATTATACACATTTTTAAGACGCTGATACCTGCCTTAGACAGGTGCTGGTAGAGGGAGGGCTGAAGAAAAGAAAAAGAACAAAATTGAGAGACAGACAGAGAAAGAGCATGTGAGAGAACTGCTGATCCACTGCAGTCATAGAGCTGGAGGGGGCAGGTGGTTGCTATGGAAATGCCACTGGGTTTGCCCAAGGGCGATAAGTCTGCATGAATCAGAGGAAGGTTAAGAAGAAAAAAAAGGAAATGGGGAAGTAGAAAGTGAGAAAGGAGAAGAAGAGCAGATGAATGACAGCCTGATTTTATCTGCCAAGATTTTTAATATGCACTTTCTGAAATCACCTTTAAATAAAAAAAAAACACCTTAATATATTTACAGTCTTTTTGTGCTTTATGAATATAAATGTTTTTAAAAATAAAAATAAAAGTGAAGTGTATAAAATAAAAAGCAAAATATTATTAATCCTAGACATTATAGAACATTGAGTGAAATATCAGGCTGAACAAACATTATTTACTGTTAATTACAAACATATATGTTCTAGACCAAAGTAAATGTTTACATGAACCAATCTCCACCAATTATGACCTGAATAACTAAAATGATGAGAAATCTCATATGCATGTTCTTTGGGACTTGGAGATTGTTGGAATGGTGCCAGCATCATTACAGAGATGATACAGTATCACTGGTGGTATATTTTTCAGCTATCAGAAAAGGTGGACTAAAGGTACACTGGGTGCACACAAAACCATGGCCAGGTGGTTTCTGACAGCCAAGTTGGAATAAAGAGCAAGGGATGCAAGGAGTAAAACACAGAGATGGATTGAATATCAAGCTGTTCGCTCAGTGGATGAAAGTGTAATTTATTACAGACTACTCAGGGGAGACAGAATATTCTTCCCCGGAATTTTTCCCATCGTCTGGTGTCTGTCGAGATGAGGGATGGGATGTATTAGAGCAAGTCGCACTCTGGGTATTCCTGAATGACTGCAAAGCAGTGCCTTGTAAGAGCAACACCAATGTATGCTGAGGGCACATGGTTCAAAATAGCTTCTAAAGGCTGCTGAAATATCTATCAATTTACTTATCTTTCACGTCAGCCTTGTAGTTGAACGATTTTCATCTGCCTCATTCATGACAATGTCTTTATTGAAATCCCTGGTTTGAATATGTCCCTTTGGGATTTATTGCTGTTTACCCACAAGATATGATTATTTTTCTTACTAAAAGAGTAATAGTGGTCCTTTTTATTAAATGGGAAAAATATAAAGCTAGTCAGTTTTCTTAATTTGCTAATTACTTTTGGAATTCTTGAGAACTGGCTACATGGTAAAAATATCTGTATATCTGAAGAATTTTTCACAGCCAGAAGCAGATGGCATATGGCACCTATGTACACCGAGAAATATTCATCACACTAGCTAAAGACCTTCCCAGCCATGTCTGCTAATATCTGCAGGCATCTGATGTATAAGTGATGCAGCTAACAATTCATCTCTAGTGTCAGTCCTGCACTGGCTTCCCAAAGCTGGTGGAATGACCTCCGCCATGGGAGTCCTCATTTAACCACAGTGTTTCTGAGAAACCCATCAATAAACAGCGGTGAGGCTCCCGCTAGACAAACCAGCACTGATGGATGAGAGCCTGCACTTAATTGCTTGGCAAATTAAAAGCTCACCATACTGACAACGAAGTGAGGTGGCGATATTTAAAAACTCATTAAGCAGGAATGTTTCATTAGGTAAGAGTCAAGGAGAGCTAGCACATTAAAAAGATAAGGAACTCCAGGATGCATTAGGTCCAAAAAGACTGTCTTTGCTCTCTCTACTCAGTCTCACAAACGTAATTATTATTTCTTTCAAGCTTAAAACTACTGTATTAGGTCAGGCACTGTACTGTATATATATTGGGTCTGGTGTCCTAGAATATTTGTATATTTTTTCATCAGTGATTTAAAATAAAATTCTTTAAAATCAATTGAGAATCTATATTGATATAATACTGACATCCTCTTAGCAACAAAGCACCTCTTTAACATGTAAAGCAGCGTTAACATGTAATAAACATATGTATAATCCTGGCAAGCTTTAAAATAATGTTTAAATTTGTTAATCATGTTTAGAATCAGGGCGGCATGGTGGCGCAGTGGATAGAGCTGTAGCCTCACAGCAAGAAGATCCGGGGTTCGAGCCCTGGGTGGGGCAACTCAGGAAATTTCTGTGTGGAGTTTGCATGTTCTTCCCGTGTTTGTAAGGGTTTTCTCTGGGTGCTCTGGTTTCCTCCCACATTCTAAAGACATGCACGCTAGGTAAATTTAAAATGCTAAATTGTATTTATATGTGACTTTGCGTATGATATGAGACGTGTGTATGAGTATGACCATGTTCCTGTCGTTAGAATAACCACTGGTGCTGATGATGACGTTAAAACAATAAATAAATAAATAAAATCTACTTCTTTAGGCCTCTGCCTTTATCAGAGGTCACCACAGCGAGTAAATCTTTTCCATCTCACTCTGTCCTCTGCATCTTTTGCTTTCACGCCAACTATCTGCATGTCTACATTGGCCACATCTATATATTTCCTCTTAGGCCCTCCTTTCTGTCTCCTGCCTGGCAACTCCATCTCTAACATCCTCCTACTAATATATCCACTGTCCTTCCGCTGGTTTTCTCCGGGTACTCCAGTTTCCTCCCACATTCCAAAGACATGAATGATAGGTTAATTGGTGTCTCTAAATCGCCTGTTAGTGTGTGAATGTGTGTGTGATTTTGTGTGTGTGTGTAAGCGTCCTATAATAGATTGGTGCCCTGTCTAGTGTTGTTCCTGCCCTTGTGGCAGAGTTGCTAGGTGGGCACTGGCTTCCCTGTGACCCTAGAACTAGGATTACGCTGGTATAGAACATTATTAAATGAATGTTTGATCACATCACTACATTTTACATGTTGTTGTACATGTGATACTTGGGATTATCTGTAAAAATCTCATTTGGATTTTACCATAGTATGCACTGCAATAGCTCAAGTCAACTTCATTTTTATTCATGCAAATAAACCACATGTTAAAAATAAAAGATATTACTCTTAAAATTATGCTTTCATGAGTACAAATGAGTCAAAATGTCCAGAAAAACTCCAAGATTCTCCAGGATGCTCTACAAAACTTATTAAATCATCTATTCCTATCACTGCTTATATTGTAACTTGGAACACTGCTTGACTAAAAACACAACAGGTCCGGTTTACTGCGCGTTATAGTGTTTGCTTTTATGTACAAACAGTTTAGTGATTTTATGTATTTCAATATTTTTATTTATTTTATCATTGCTTTGCAGCACATCTGCATGACGTACTCAAAATCATTTTCACACAGTACAGTAATTAGCTGTAAAGCTTTTACTGAGTGTCTTTTACACAATTCATCTGAAGACATTGTCACACTTGCTTCTTTTATGCTCTAGAGAAAATCCCAGCAGCCTTCATCATGTTTTTTGTCTTCAAAGTGTTTTGTTGTGTAATATGTTTATTTATTTACTGACATACAAGCATATGTATGATGACTATGTAATGTTTGGAAATATAATATATTAATTGTACTTTATAATTCATAAAAGTACTGTATATGAAAATGAACTGTATGAAAAGTAATGCGAAATAAAACAAAAAAACTGAAACACCTGTCATTTTAGTGTGGGAGGTTTCATGGCTAAATTGGACAAGCCTGGTGGCCAATCTTCATTA
>JAOUQV010000043.1:14741427-14764198 GCA_028565295.1 Aspidoras spilotus
CCATTATTATTTACAATAAAGTGCATGGAATGAGAATATAGAATAATAATTACTGAATGTAAATAGTATATACACAATAGTATATTAGTAATTCCTTAAAAACTATTAAAAGCTCCAATATATGCTGATATTCAAGCTTTGGAAAAAATGTACAGGTGCTGGTCATAAAATCAGAATATCATTAAAAAGTTGATTTTTTTTGATAATTCTGTTCAAAAAGTGAAACTTGTATATTATACACATTTATAACACACAGACTGATAGACTGATATATATTTTTTATTTGTTGATTATAAATGACAACTAATAAACAGAATAAACAGAATCAGTATCTCAGAAAATTTGATAATTACTTTAGAACAATACAATTAATATGAAATGTATCCCTGTTCTTAATTGTCCAGCAAACTCACCTGACCCTCTATGGGGTACTATAAAGGAGTTGCGACACACCAGATCCAACAATGCAGAACAGCTGAAGCCCACTATCGGAGCAACCTTGGCTCTGATAACACCTGAGCAGTGCCACAGGCTGATCAACTTTATGCCACGCCGCATTGCTGCAGTAATTCAGGCAAAAGGATCCCAAATAAGTATAGAGTGCTGTACATGTTGATACGTTCATATTTTTCATGTTCATATTTTTCAGTTGGCCAGTATTTCTAAAAATCCTTTTTTTGTATTAGTCTAAAGTAATATTAACATTTTCTGAGATACTGAATTTGGTTTAAGTTTTAATCATAAGATCAAATTAAATAAAATAAACACTTAAAATATATTAGTCTGTGTGTAACCAATGTGTATAATTTTCATGATATTTTAATTTTATGATCAGCATCTGTATTGCTTAAGGCTAATCGTCTTTCGTTGTTTTTTTAGATGCCAGCCAGACACAGAAGCAGACGAGGACTTTGGAGATCTCTCTTTTACCTCTATCAGCATCTCATTCACTGTTTAAACTCTACATGAAACTCTCTGGGGAGCTATGGGAAAATAGCCTTCTCTAGCCTTTTTGTAGCTGTCTACTCTTCACTGGTCTCTATCCATCTTTCCCCAGGATAAGAAGTCTGCTCTTTTGCCCTGCCCCTTTACCTCCCTCTCCTCACTCATCCTGCACACACGATGGCCAATAAATACAACAATGATTTTGCCTATATCTGCAAGCAGTGCTCAGGTTCCTTCAGTACAACAAGACAGACCAGTAGAAAGCCAGTGTATGCGACTGTGTGTAGACACAGAGTTTAAATCAGTGTAGAAAGCTAAATGGTGATTTCTTCTAATAACATTGTTTACTTGGAATGTGACCAAATAACTGTTCTATCATATTCAGTACTTTTCTTATAGCATTAGTCAGGTCTAGTGAGTAAAATGCACAGTATTGTTCCAGTAAACACCTTAATCATCCTCCAACATTATAAACAATATTTGTTCAAGCTGTCAAGTCCAAAAATACCTACACACAATAATATTCATGTGTATGTGATAATAAAAATTATAATAAAACATTTAGATCAAAGGTCTACAGTATTATAAATAAAATAGGGGTGGGGTCGGACAGAGTTCTAGACCAACAGTTATAATGGACTATAAACAAAATGACAGGCTGTAGTCGTCACTTGTGTCCTAAAGTGTTCCTTTTCCCTATTCATTCTCACAGCACTGTAAATGTCATCACATTTCCCTCTACATCTGAGGCAAACCTCTGCGGACCTTCCCGTTTATCTCTTCCACCATCATCTCTACCTTTACAAAAGACCTTTTATTTCTCTATTGTATTCCGTCCCTTGGCACACGGTGCATGATTGCACAGGTAGGCAGCCATCACATTTACCCGAGAGAGAAAAGCAAAGAAGAACATCAAAGCCTATTTGGATCCAAGAACAGGTCAGAACAGCTTCATTACTCTTCCACTAAACAAGAAGCCAAAGCATTTAGAACACTTAGTGTTAGGAAATCTTAAAAAAACAATAAAAGTAAAACATATTCACTGTTAGCTGAAGTTAAATGTATCATGCTGTTGGTAGTATGCAATATGACTATGAACAGCTGGTCGATACATGTACTATTTTATATAAACTAAGTTGACCTTTGACCAAGACCTTTTTCTATTTAGCTGCATATATTTACTACACTATACAGTAACTTCCATTTTTTTCATGCACAAACATACGCACACTCCTTCAGCTACTAAAAATATACTTTTCAGTGCAATTTATTGATTACCCAATACTCAATATTTGTTCTGTCTCGACTACATAAAAATGCATTTATATTAATATTTATCTATTATTACCAAATAATGCCATATATTACCTCCGTTTCTTTACCCAGTACTTAAAAGAGTGAAAAACTGAAATGTGTTATACATTCATTTTAAAGGCTAACTATAGCGTGCACTTCATAATTGGCTTAAATAGATTTTGAAAGCATTGAAATATTGTATAACGTAATGATTGTTATACTGTGTATACTGTATCTTAAACAGTGTATATTTTTTTGGCAGTTTAATGAAGACATACTATATATGTGCACATTTATGCTGTATAATGCACGATTTTTGCAGCTGTTAGAGCTTTTATTTATTTATTTTTAAATTCATTTATATTGATAACATTGTACAGTTCAGTGCACTAATAAATAATACATACAGGGCTTTCCACGCAGGGGTACTTTGATGTGTTTCTGATGTTTCTTCTGTGCAATGAAACCTACAAGCTGCTGTTAGGATTTCAACCAAGTTTTCTTGCTTAATGATATGAAAATGTGGTCCTATAGGACACTCAGCTGGTCAAGCACACATTACAGTGGCTTATGCTTTCACGAGTAGTTCACAAGATTGAGTTGTGTGTCACGTTTTCAGTTTAAACATGTTTACATCGAGAGCAGTTGAAATCTTCTTGCTGACTGCATCCACTCTGCAGTCCGTGGTTATATTCACAGGGTTAGCAATCCGACCTTGGGAGGATCAGCAGGAGCACACCAGGAGAGCAGCTCTTCTTTGATATTCACAATCAAAGACCTCCCACGTCCACCACTGAGAGGAAGGTTACTTTTGTAGTTGTTGCTTTGTACACAATACGTAGGCTGCTGACCATGACTTTCATGCTAGCGTTCTGTTTGTGAAGGTCAGGGAAAGAGGTTTTAATTACCTGGTAAGAGAGCAGTAAGGCACAACTGGCTTTTATATGAGGGGAATGGATCAGTTCTAAAGATCAAATATGCAGCCAAAGCAACACTTACTACAAAACATACACACACATCTACACAAATACTCGCTCAGATGTCAAATTCGATAAGCATTTTGCATTGGGGCAAAAGATTGACAAAAAAAAATTTTTAACCAGTGCAGATATTTTTATTTGTAGTTATACAACGAGCCTAGACAGGGCACAAAAAGTCTCACACACATTTTCACACTAAGGGCCACATTAGAGACACCAATTCAGCTAGCGTACATGTCTTTGGAATGCAAGAGGAAACCAGAGTACTGCGAGAATATTTAAACATTTCCCACCCGGAGATCAAACCCGAGTCCTTCTTGCTGTAAGTCGACAACACTACCCGCTGCACCACAGTACCGCCAACCACAACTTTTCATAAATATTTTGAAATGTATTTTGAAATATCGAGTGTGCCAAATTTTGTGCTTGTAGCCTAAAATAATACAGACACACAACAATTAAAAAATCAGCCCCATTCAATGGCAGTGCAGTGGGATGTTTTTTGTAAGAGCACGACAAGAGCGCACTGATATTTCTGTAACTGTATACACAACTGGACTGCACAATCAGACCACACAATCTAGATTTGGAATGATTTAGATATCTCAAAACAGCAAGCTAAGTTACACAGATAAAATCCTTAATAAACAATATAAAAATATGAAGAATATAAAGTAATTAATATGAAAAAAGAACAATAATAAAAAAAAATACATAACAGGCAGATGGAGCCTTGTTAAAACAATTTGGACTGGAGTAGAGCCGCACACACAGAGTGAAGGAAAGCTAATAATCCTCTCTCTCAATATCAGATTAAGCATGTTGGTTCAGTGCACACTAATTGTAATAGTTCAGTGGATAAGAAAGTTCTGATCGTGCTTTTGTTTTATGTATATGTCTAGGTCACTTCTGCTTAGTGGGGGGAATAATCACAGTTTTCTGGATTTCTGGATTTCTGGAACAGAATTAAACCCAGCAGCAGTCCTACCTTGCGTGACTGCACTGAGCACTCCTGTATTCTAATGTCGCTTCTAATCGGTGTGCAGACAATTTTTCTGAAAGTGCAATCACATGGTTCAGTGTGCACATCTTAATGTGACACTCCAACAGTGAACTAAAGCTCCCAGTATCACACCTCTGAGACTATTAAAATAACTATGTATTAGCTCGGAAAAACCCACATGTAGACAAGCACACACAGACACATTCACAAACTCACACGCACATGCAATTGTACAGTATATGTACTCTAGTGTTATTTTTCTGCTTTTCTTCTCATGCAGGTGTGCTTCCAACAGGCTCTGTAATTGTATTTGGCTACTGGATCCTTTAGGTCTAAATGTGATTGTAAATAAGTGTAAATGCTTGTGGCCATGGTGTCCTGATGGAATGGTTTCCCATCCAGTGCCTGTTCCCAACCTGTGAACCTCCAGGACCCTGATCCATTTTCCCGAAGAAAAAATAATAAGAGTCTACAGTATACATATGTCCCAACTAGCTGTCAATAAAGAATTTCTCTATGGGGAACTGGGTTTTAGACCACAACGCTAATGCAAAGAAAAAACCCAGACAGACAGGGCAAACAAAAAACATTTAAGAAAAAGATCCTTATACAACTGTGCACACCACACGTGTGCACTTGAATTCAGAGGATTACTGAAGAGTGCCAGATGTTCAGTGAGTATAAGACAGAGGGAAGTGAATGTAGATAAGGCTCTTGGGAAAGGGTTCCTGCTGAGGGTTCCCTTTCTGTTACTGTACCTCCCCCTACTGGCTGCTCCGCCTGCTTTCACTTCCCACAAAGAAATCACACAGATCGGGGTGTTTCCATTACAACATACGATATTACTATATTTACAATATACATGCTTCAAGTCTGGCAAAGTTCATTAAATACTTGATAGTGTCTAGTATACGAATACACAACATACGACATACACAACAACTGGATGCTTTGAATAGTTTCAAACCACTGCACTATTTTACAGTACAACAGCATTTTTAATAAATAAATAAAATGTGGCTATATTATATGGATTTTGGCACAAAATGGCAATACTAGTTAAAAATAATTACACCATTAAGAAAGAATGAATTGGGAAGGATTTACAGAGATAAAAAAAATATATATATATATTGAGAATATATAAAAGACCGCCCATCCACTTTGCAGCTCTCGTGCAGCTGTGCTGCAAGTGTGTATGGTTGAATAGGGTCTCAGTTACAGACCTGTGCACCAGTGTGAGTGCGGTGCCTTGATCCAGAGCTAGAGAGCCCCAGCACAATAGATGGATTACAAATGCAAGATCTGAAGCTCCTCCCCTAGGTACCCATGCATCTACACGAAAATCATGAATGACACACATAGACACACACAAAATCTACCACACTATATGTTACAGTTATTTAATTAAACTATTATGACTTATAAATTTGTTAGATAAAATGATCAGGATAGTTCAAAATTAAGTACATGCAGTTGTAGGTGATAAGAATAAAATAAAACAGCAAACGTGAATGCAAGCAAATTTAAGACGTAAACACAGAGGAAATTTTGCCCTTTCTTCTACGTCATCGACACCATGAGCCACTGTGATGCCCTAAGACAAATTAAGTCAAGTTAAACATTTAAAGCTGCTTTTTCGTCTTCAGTTACCATTATAGCTAGAGAAACCCTGAGAATTCAGAGGAAACCAAATCAAACACAAGAAAAAGAAGCAACAGTCAAAGATTAAAACAATAGCTGTACATTACATCACAGAAAAAAAAATATACATGCAATATGCAATAAATGTAAAATAAATCAAATCTACATTTGTGTATGCAGGAGAATACCTGAAATAAGGTAAAACTCTGGGCCACTGTATTATATAAATATGCAGCTCATCTAGAATAAATGGAAGTATTAGTATAATAAAGCAATCACATGATGCATTTTGGAAACATGATCAAATCTGGTCATTATAATAAAGTTTAGCCACCATGATTTCTTACTGCATTGTATGCATTGTTATAGTAAACACCATAATCCACTTACAAATGTTAGACAGTACATGGTTTCTGTCCTGCAACCACTATTAATATTCACTCAAACAAAAAGCTAATTGCAGAGAACAAGATACACTGAAGACATATAGCCCTGATAAAGAGATGGAAAGAGACGGTGAAATAGAAAGAGCAGTAGACAGACTGTTCTGAGTGTTCAGGGTCAAATTCAAAAACACACACCCCCTGCTTATGTCTCCCCTGGTTCACAGAGCTATTCATTAGGCCTCTGTGTAAATCAATCTGCTGCTTTCCAAAACAGCGTCAATTTGAGCGTGACGCCTGTCAGCTTGACGTCGCTCTGTGGATATTTAACTTGAAGCCCAATTAATCATCATGATTAATTCCTGAACAAACCAGCTGCAACTGTTCAGTAAAGCAACTTATTCCTCTGCAATAGCACAGTGAGGATGGAGGGAGACACTTTTGTAACTACTGATCCCTAGAGAAAGAGAAACGGAAGAAAAAGTGAAAAAAAAGAGATGAAATAAAGGGAGCTGACAGAGAACAAACATAATGGTGGGTAAGAGTTAACTATCTTCAAGAGAAAACCAAACAGAAACAGTCAGGATAAAGTCAGCTAAGCTTTGTTAGCATATGTCCTGTTGTTAGCATTATTTTCTGTAAAGCTGCCTTGCAACAATACTTCAACGCAATTGTCTGCGTATAAAATGCTATATATAAATGATTTTCCCTGCCACTTCATGGGGACATTTTTCTGGTCCCCTTTAGAAAAGTAAAAGATACAAAACGTTAAATTTAAATTACTGTGGTTAAGGATAGGGTTTTTTTAATATTATATCAATAGAAAGTCCCCACCAGAATATCAAGACAAACTGTGTGTGTTTGTGTGTGTGTGTGTGTGTGTGCGTACTCAAGTCTACAGTGGAGGTGTTCTTGCTCCCGAAATAATTACTTAACTTTATATGCTTGGCTAATTAAGACAGCAATTCTAGATCATTTGTCTTTTAAATAACAACCACAGAGACTCTTCCCCTGTGGACTCGACACATTCTACTGGTCACAACACGCTCCATATACAATAATAGTAAATATTAAAGGTTAAGAAATATAATTTGTGCTTTAGTTTATTTAGTAATTGCAATATTATAACTGGTTTGATATAATGTGTTATATTTGCTGAATGTTGTATACTTAAATTCATCATTCACTATATGCCAATGCTTGTGTTTTAGCATTAATCAAGCGGTGGTCAGCTTTGAGATATTTATCACAAGAGCTGATTAGGAAACTAATTAAGCTAGGTTTTATTTTTCTTAGGTAGGGAGTATTACTTCTCTATCCTTAGTCAGCTTCCAAGTTTCAATTTATAGAAGGAGCGCTGAGGATATTTTGACAGCTCATGCAGTTTAAATCAAATTACTTTCTGTGTTTGTGTGTGTGTGTGTGTTTGTGTGTAGGATGCGAAACAGAGAGGGAGAGAGATAGAGGCAGCAAGAAAAGACACAGAGATTGATTTGTGCACCATTAACAATAGATTAGTTTGGGAAGCATACCATTTTATAGCATACTCTTGACTTTTTTGCATTATACAGTATTTCTTAAATCCATGAGAGTTTAATTTGTACCCCTGGTAAATTATATTAAAATATATCTCTGGATATCTTTCAAGAAACCTTAATAAAGGAAATGTGTATATATTAATGTCTGATGAACAAACAATTCTTGCTGCAATTGTCTAGTCAGTAGACATCAACAGGTCATAGAGAGAGAGAGAGTTAGAGAGAGAGAGAGAAAGAGGAAAGTAATATCACTGCCCAGTAGATAAGTGTCACAGGCTTTTATATAGCGCATAAACGAGGAGTGTGTTATTCCAACATCTGATTGATGACACCTCATACTGTGCAGCGTGTGGACAGACTACATGGTGTAAAAGATGGAGGAAACAATAACCTATCAATCATACAGTCTAATCCTGATATAAAAACTACAGGAATAAAATACACCCGACTCTAACTCAAACACTTCATCAAAAGCTCTGAGGCATCATTGTGCCATTACCCATTTATATTCCCATAGTGCATCACTGTCAGCACAACATGGTTAAGGATCAATTGCTTAGTCTCAAACCACTTGCTTTTATCTATGGCTTTTATATGAAAATGTGTAAGGTGGTGGGTAGCAGCGGTGTTAGCACTTTGCTTTACTATGATCTATATGATTTAATATGTAAGGTATACAGCATTATTTCTGGTTCTAACACAAAGGTCCTTCAAAATTATCACAATAAAAATGAGAGCAGAGCATTAAATTGGTGCAGTGGATCTTGCTCTGGCCTCACAGCAAGGAAGGCTCCGGGTGGGATGACCCGGGAAATTTTCCTCCCGCATTCCAAAGACATGCATGATAGGTTAATTGGTGTCTCTAAATTGCTTGTTAGTGTGTGAATATGTGTGTGATTGTGTGTATTTTCTACAATCTATTTCCACCCTGTCTAGAGTTGTGTATGCCCTTGCAGGCAGAGTTGCCTGGTGGGCACCAGCTTCCCCATGACCCTAAACTAGGATTAAGTGGAAATATAAAATTAATGAATGAATGAAAAAATGAGACTACTATGTACATTTTAATATCCAATATGTAATATTCAATTAATGTAAGGAACTATTGTGTATCTCAATTCTCATAGTTCCTTCACACTGGCTAACTCCTTAATTTTACTCTTTACAGCTTTACAGCTCCTATGCAATCATACCATTATCAGCTGAGTAAGCCAAAAATGCATTTAATTATCTCACATGCAATTCTATAAAAACTTGGTGTAATGTAAAATTTAGTATACAGGATATCTGGAAGTGTTTGATTCACTGGCCGCACCTGGAGGCTACGCACAGAAACATAACTGTCTGTTTATTGGGAAGATCTGCCTTATACAGGTGTAATGCCTTCACATTTAGTCTTACAGTTCTGTTGTGGTAAATGTGATCATATATAGCTGAATCAATATTTGAGAGTGAATTGGCTGAACATTATGGGAAAAAAAAAAAAAAAAAAAAAAACTTTGAGCATCTGCATACGGGACCTAAGGGAAAAGTAGTGGAGCACGGATGGCACAGAAGCAAAAACTAATTGAAATGGCATACTACTCGCATACTAAATCTTCCTAAAAGTAGTATGCAGTACTATGGATACTAGGATGACGTTTCCAGTATATAAAAGAGCTTTATGGTGATATATTTACTGTACATTAGTAACATTACACTGCTGAGTGAACCTAGGCATCCACTTAAGGTTTGGGTTATTTTATATCATATCAGAGTGAAGCAGCATTGTTACCCAGTTATAGGAGTTTAAACAGAAAAAAGGAAAAGTGGTAGATATGGTGTGATTACTTTTATCTGTCTCTCTCTCATGAACATAGGCTTTATAATATTTATCTGGAGTTCTGTTTTGTTTCCCGCTTGGGCTTCTTATTACCCTAATTATGTTCTTCAACACTCTGAACTGGGTTCAAGAAAGTGTTCTATTAGCAATAGAAAAATGTAAGACATAATAATAATTATAACAATAATAATAATTGTTATAATATTATTAAGATTAGATTTTTTTTATTAAATACTGCTATTGTCTCGTTCCTATAAGCCAGTTAGCAGATTGTTCTGTGTAATCTAGCATAATAATAATAAGAACTAATACAATAGGGTATCACCTACATTTGGCTCTTAGACCCTAATAATCAGAAGGGGCAGTCGTTAAAAGACTGGTCTTGTGACCAGAAGGTCCACGGATTCGATTCCTGGAACTGCCAAGTTGCAATGTGGCTGAAGTGCCCTTGGGCAAGGCACCTAACATCCAGTTGTTCACAGGGCGCTGTGTTGGCTGCCCGCAGTGGCAGAGCTAATGAGTTTTATTATAAAGTAAAATAGCATTGATAATTATTGTGGAACATGACAATTAAAAATACTTACATTATTATTGCACGTGTGCACAGAAATGTTTAGCATTGAATATTACATAGTGTCACACATTAAGGGGGAAATAATAGAGTTTTATACCCTCAGGTAGAAGTGACCTCCTGTGGTGCATTTTGGTTGAATATGTCTTGTTGGGGTCTGCCACCCTCAGCCTGCTTCCCCAGCAGTGTATAGGATTGCACTCGCCACCACAGACTTATAGAAAATCTTTAGCATGGTCTGGCAGATGTCAAGAGATCACTTTTTGGACGTGATGCAGGCATCAAATTAAAAATGAGTTAATATTTTCAAAAAACAAATCAAGTTTATCCAGTAAATATTTTTCATTGCAGTGTATTCAATTGAATATGGGTTAAAAAGATCAAATCATTGTATTCTGTTGTAATCTATGTTTTACAACTTCGTCGGAATTGGGGTTATAGAATATTCCTGATAATACAGTAAAATGGTCTTGTCTACTGCTTAGTTAACCTGTTTTATGTTGTGCTTTCCTTCAAGAATCAAACTAACACCTAGCTTGACACATCTCACAGCATCGTTAAATTAAGTCCAAACCTATCATGGTATCACTATCACAGTCTCCTGTGTTTACATCAACTGCTCCAGGTGAAGCGAGAGACAAGTGCAGGTGAGAAACAGTGGTGTGCGAACATCAGCAGTGTTGATGGCAGAAGCTCAAACACTCAAAATTTCATCTTCCTTGCGGAAGCGCAGATGGAGCAGATAAGGTGGGATCTTAATTAAACCACTCCCTTTCCTTGCTGAGGCAGACAGCGGGCTGGTCTTTGCTTCACAACGGCTCCCTGGCTCCCATTGCTGTTTGAAGAATGGAACATGAAAGAGGCTGCACCTCTCGACGTGGGCCGGTATCATTACTCAAGCCCAGCAATCTTAATTAAAAAGCATTGCATGCTATGTGCCATAACAAAGAAAAATTTTAGTTCATTTAAATCCAATTATGCCTGGACAGTATCTCCAAAGACAAGGGAGTAATTGCTGTTTGAACACATAGGTCTTTGTTCTATTGCCATGAGATAAATGTGATCACAACAGCTTCTAAAACAAGAAGACTAGGTAGGGGTTGCATGCTGCTTCAATGGAGGCTTTGGTGACATTGAAGAACTCCTCACCTGAACAAACTCAACCAGACCTTCCTGTTATATTAACTGCACAACTGCAGCTATAATGTGAGGATTACACCATATCTGTGCAAATCATCCACATATGAACCAACTATATCTTCACATGTTTGCTGTGAAATGCCTAAATAAAAAAAATTAAAAATATGAAATGCTCCAAAGGCCGCTATTTTCTCTGACCCTTGTCTTTCACCAGCTATTGCTTCTCAAGGCTCAGGTGGCAGCTTCTTAAAGGCTGCAGTGAAACAGTGTCCTGATCGATAATTTTCCTTCTTTGCCATATGAGGCAGAATAAATGATCTGTTTAGGCGTAGGCTTAAGGATGGAAGGATAGGACTCCACATTCCTGCGGGCTCCTCAATTAGTGACCCCTATTTTGCACTTGCACCAACTGCCCCCAAACGCAGCCTAATCCCCATCTCTGACTAAACTCTCCTGTTCAGACTAGTGTTGACCAATGACATTGACCTCTTTGTATGATGACCTATTGATCAAATCTGGACGTGACTGGGGTGACTGGGCAAAATAATAGGATAAAGGTGCTCACGTAAGGGATTTAGAATCTTCTTATGTCTGTGCTGTAAGACTGCCTTTAATTAAATGGAGACATTGTATTCTAAAATGTTGTTGAGAGCAGTAAAAGATGCACATCTTAAGAGCACTTCATATAAGCACTCTGTATATGCTTTGCTAAGCAAGCGGGGCCATTCACAATCATCGCGTAAAATATCACAGATTCTTCACTCTCTTCATTGCAATCATTTAAAGCACTATTCTCACCTGATGGCATTTGTACCTCCTTGTTATCTGTTTAGATTCAAGTCAAACCTGTTGCTAGTGCCAGAAAATAACATCTATAACTGGTTCAATCTCACACAAAAGATATCAAAACCACAGGACTAAATATATTTTGATACGGATAGAAGTATCTGTCAGATTCAATATCACACGGATGCTTTTTGATCTGAATAGAAGAATACGTTCAGGAAAGGTGTCTGTCAAAAACAACAATAAGAGGAAAGAAACATGTAAAGCAAAAAAAAAGATTCTTTAAATCTCCGAACCCATATATGCCTCCAAGTGCACTTTCTCTGCATCCTCCACCTCCTTCACTGACTCACTGACATGTTGGGCTTGTCTATGATGTGCAGAGCTCAGAAACTGACCTGCTGCTCTGTATGGCTTGCAGCGATCTCCAACATGCATGTGTGCTGTTCCTGAGGGAAACAAGCAAGTCAAGCCTTTATAAATATTTCACCACTGCTCCTCCTGTGCTCCCTGCTTCACTCAGTAATGCTGTCTCCTGAGCCAAGCACTCCACACCCAAGCAAAAACCATGCTATCTGCTACATGACTGTCAACAATACATTTACTTTCAAATCTGCTTGTGTATAAAGCCTTAATTTATTGTTCAACAAAATTAAAAATGACAAATTTATTCATACCAGGGCTGGTAAGTTTACAGTGAGTAGAATATATGGATTAATGTTCTTTATCTCTAAGAGACCCTAGTGTCATTTCTATAGTAAATGAGATACAATCATGTTATTTAACAAATAAATGTTATTTACTGGATTGACATTATGAACCATTCAGAGTAGTTTTGTATGAAGACCCCCAGTGCCAATATTCTACTCTAATGTGTCCCAGCATCAGCGGCGGCACCAACGTTTTTTTCTGTACATAGGGTTTCCAAGTATAGTTGCTGATCTAGTTTTGTCTTTATTAAAATGATCTCATTTTATATAATATATATAATATAATTTATACATTTGTTGTTATAATCTTCGCTAATTCTAGAAAAAACACACATATATATATTAGCAAAGAAAGAAAGAAATGACTGGGAATGATAGCAAATCACTCTCATTCTCTTATCAAGTAAATTGCCATTCGATTCTGCATCTAAACAGAATCATCTTTCCTAAAACTTGTTCAGAAGACCTAAACCCGTTTTTTTTATTTACAGCTTATTTCAAAATGATGTTTAGCATCAGGTCAATTCTATATTCAAGCATTTTACGTGACACTGACTTACTCCATATCTAAATGTACACTCATTTCAGCAAGAGGTGAAGTTAAATGTCAATCGATAACGATCCGTTCGAGCCAATGAAATTCACAGGTGGGAGAAAAAGATCTCTGGGGTGTCAGAAGGCATCCTGGACTCCCCTTTGGCTATGTCTTACCAGTTTCCCTGTAACCTGACAAATTGTTTAATAAATGTTCCTAGATATGAAAATATGTTTCAACTCATATACAAAATTTTAACATGCAATTGTTTAATTTATTGAATTTCTGATTGTTGATAACCTGCTAAGTTAAAAGAGGAATAAAAATAACAGTTGAGTTAGAGAAATAAAAAATGTTTTTCTTGTGTTTCTGTAACAGGATGCTCTTCTGTAGTTGATTTATTATTTAAGGCCAAAACACCTTTAGAGCATACACTATTACAGCTACAGTATGGCATTGTGTGTCCAAGTATAGAGTGTGTGTGTGTGTGTGTGTGTGGTAAAAAGATCAATATGATAAAGCAATAATCTACAAGTAGTGCTTAAAGAAAAACCTCTCCCTGCCTTCTTGCCTATTCCTCCTCCTTATCTTTTCTCTCTCTCTTACACTATCTCACTTCAGAAAAAGCACAACACTTTTGGGGATATCTTGGCCTTGTGAAACATTATTGACTCATTTTAACCCACACTGAAACCACCCAAAGGGTACACAGAAAGCCAGAGGCTGGAAATGCATAACATTGTCAGTCTTGATTTGGATTCTGGTTCACCAGTGGGTGTAGTGTGTCCTACAATGTTTTCCATGCACATTAGATTCCACTGAAAAAACAGGAAGGATCAAAGGTCAAGACCAAAGTCAAGCATCAATATTAGTTTTGAGTGTTCGAGGTGAAATTTCAAGGGTCATATCCGAGAAAATGCTGACAAGAGGGTCCAGGAAGATCACACATTAGAGGTCAGAGGGCTGGTACTAGATCATTGCCATGGTGACAGGGAATTCTCCTGAGGGTGATGTTCAGGTCCACAGGTAATTGGATCAATACCAACCTGGCACATGGCACTAGCTGTAAAAAGTTCTGCTTTGATATGCTTTAGTTAATATTACAGGTAGCCACTATTGTATATATTGTATTCCCCTGAAATAGCTTTCTGCATAAATGCCTCAGAAATATAACTGTGGGTTTTAACAATTCTAAACATTTAAATATAAATATATAGTTATTAATTTAATGGTCATCGCCTATAGGCAGAATTACCAAACTCTAAATTGCATTGGTGCTGCATTTCTCAGATGCATTACTTGCATATATTTTCTGGCCAGAGAATAGTAAAAGGCAATTACACACATGACCAAACTGATAGGCAGACAAATAGCTGCAGCTTTTATCATCAAGGAGAGAACACACAGCTGCTGAAGTGAACCATTGTAATTCACGTTTCAATTAAAGGTGGAAGGAAACTTGTTCTATTGCGTTCAAAAAAGCAATTGCAAGCACTAGCGATGGATGAGAGCAAAAGAAACCTAAATAAAAGAAAACACTATTAAGTGTTATAGTAAACAGGAACACACTGAGGGAACAAAGTACAAAAACTTGTAAAGTTTTATAAGTGAAGTATTACGTATGTTTTACAAAGCATTTGAGAATTAGAGTCTCTATATGTTTTACTCAAAAAAATGATATCTTTTAATAGTAAAATCTTATATTGAAATAATCTAATAGTTGACTATAAAAATGTTAGCTGAGAGAGAATATCCCAAAACATGATGAATTCCTTGCAATTTATATCAATTAAAACGTTATGTCTTGATTTTATGTAATTGTAAAAATAGTTCTGGGAGAATAACTATTAAGAAGTAATATTAACTATTAGAAGTATTTTTTTTATCCAGTGATTAGTAAGCAATGTGCACATACAAGAATTATAAATGAGACTCAAAGATGCGTATACTGATTGCTATGATTACCTCATTGACAAAAATTCCGTACTCGAGTCTCTACCATGTTTAAACTCTCTTCAACTTTGACCTTTGATATTGAGTTTACACCGAGCAGCCATAACATTAAACATTAGTAATATCAAGCTTATATGGTATAAACTTCACAATTATATCCTAATTTACAGTTCTGTACAGCTATTTATATGTCCACCTGAAGATTGTACATTGTACATTAGTTAAAAAAAATCTGCTTAAACATACCATGCTTTATTTTTTTTCATATTGCATACATAGGGATTTTCCTCAAATACTGGCTACTACTGTAAACCAGCTTCTTATTGCTTTTATTTTTATTGTTATTATTGTTGTTGTTGTTGTTGATGATGATATTATTATTATTATATAACTCTAAAGAAACAAACACTATGATAGGCATGCTATTGCTTAGCACTTAACCGATGCAGACTCAAAATTGTGATGAGAGATACAAGCAATCTGTATCATGGTTTATAATGGTGCTGAATGCAGGACTGCTATTTTTCTCACAAAACCTATTCACATCCTGCCATGCACTTCTGCATCAGACTGCATTCTGGCTTGTAATCCACTCCTCTGTTGATTTACAAATCCGAATTTTTATTTAAATCATGTTCACTTTTTACACCATCAAGCTACTTTTTGAGAGTGTATAACCGAAGGCAGCAGGACCCGATGGTCAAGTCTGCAAAGCCTGTGCAGACCAGCTAGCTCCGGTATTTACAGACAGCTTTAATCCCTTACTGATGCAGGGGACTGTACAATCACACTTTAAACAGTCCATCATAATTCCTGTCCCCAAGAAACCACAACCAGCCTGCCTCATTGATTACCGCTGTCGCCCTCACGTCAGTGTTTCAATAAGCTACTGAGAGACTTCATCACGTCCACTCTGCCCAACACTTTGGAGTGTTACGTTTAGTTTGCCTACCACTTTAACTGGTATGCAGATGATGCCATCAATCTTCTCTGCACATCTGGATGCCTGGTGAGGTAATTATGTCAAAATGCTGTTTAAGGAATACAGCTCAGCATTTAACACTATTATCCCATCCAAACCCACAATAAAGTTGAAAGATTTGGGTCTCCATTCATCCATTTATAACTGGATCTCCAACTTCCTGACTAACAGACCACAAACGGTTCGGGTAGGCAAGCATGTCTTACCCTCCCTCATCTGCAGCACAGCCCCTCAAGGCTGTGTCCTAAGCCTTCTGCTGTATTCACTGAACACCTATAACTGTGGCCACTTCCAGTTTCAAGTATCAGTTTTGCTGACAATACAGTTGTGGTTAGCCTTATCTCAGGGAAAGATGAGAAGGCCTACCTAGAGGATATTAAAGCCCTGGAGAACTGGTGCCATGATAATAATCTTAACGTCAGCAAGGTGAAGGAGCTGATTGTGAACAGCAAAAAGCTACCACCCTGTATACATCATCAGCACAGCAGTGGAAAGCGTGGAAGGCTTTAAACACCTTGGAGTCAGCATTTCGTAAGACTTGTTACATCAACACATTGTGAAGATAGGCCCATTAGCATCTTTATTATTTTAGATGACTAAAGAAATTCATTATGCCCTCAAAGGTAACCTTCTACTTCTGCACCATCGAGAGCATCCTTATATGAAAATCACAGCTTGGTACAGTAACAGGCAGGCGCTCCGAAGAGTGAAATGATCAGCAGAGAGTATTACTAGGATAGAGTCTCCTGACATGCAAACAATCTATAAGAAGAGGTGCTGGACCGAGACAAGGAAGATTGTGAAAGACCTCAGTCCAGTCAGCAATGGATTGTTCTCCCTGTTACCCTCAGGAAAGTGCTTTAGAACCTAAAGGCCAACACAGAGAGAATGAGGAGAAGCTATTTACCACAAGCAACCATGCCCTGAATGGGAACAGGGACTAGGACACTGAAATATTCACATACACACACTCTACACTACATTACACTACCTACAAAGATGTCACTACTAACTAATGGACAAAAATTTCATTTGTTCTATTCGATTTAATGGACTATAACAACACTACTCTATGCACATCATTTTCTAACTCTGTACATATAGATTATATCGTTTTATATTTTAAATTTATATTTAAATGTAACATATTTCTATTATTTAATTACAGTTTATATCTCAATTTTATATTTCTTTATCTGTTTATTTACATTTGTACATATTATACTTGAGTATTCTTTATATTTAGTTTATTTATCATTTTTGCACTTTACAATGATATTTATATTTTTGTGACCTTTACATTTAAATAGGTTTTGTGTGAGCAGACTGTAGTAGACTGTAAAGCTTTTCATTGCAAGTTGTACTGTGTATTAATATCTGTATTTATAAATAGCCCACCCTGTATTATATATATATTATAATAGCATATATATATGTATATATATGTGCTGTTCTTGTATCCTCAGTTTTCTAAGAATTGTTTGTCATGTTTTAATAACATTTATACCAAAAACAGTGATTAATCTGGATAGTGCTATTATTTTGAACAAAAGTGAACAGCCACACAGAAAATTTTACAACGCGGACACAAGGAATGTTTAGATTCAAATAATAAAGGGAACTTCATGGCAATTCTAGAAACAATAGCTAAGCATGACAAAATTGTGAGAAAATGGTTGACTTCCATTCATAATACAACATACACAAACAAAGAATGAGGTTCTGAGTTGTTTGGCAGACATGCTTCCAACAAAAATTAAAGAAGAATGGAAAAAAAGACAGTGAGGTCTTTAGCATCAGAGATGTCAGAGTTTCTTCCATTTTGAGTCGACTGATCAACAAGATTCAGAAAAGCTTACCTGCAAAATTATACATATTTTGGAAAGTCACAGTCTTGAATACAGAAACAGTTTAATAGGTCAAGCATATGACAGTGCTTCCATCATGATTGTCAAATACATAGTTATCTAGGCATGCATTAAAGAGCCTGAATTGGTTGACACTGTATGCTCTCTATTTTAAGTCCAAAAGGGTAAAATTCAGAACAAGTTAAAGATAGTTTTTGTCCAGGCCTTTTATACCAGTTTTTTTTAATCAGATACTCATTAAACCTAATATGCAGTTCTCTTACACTGTTACATAATGAATGGCATTTAAGCGCTAAACCTTAATTTTCCTTAAATTGTACAAATCAAACACTGTCAACTGGGGACAAGAGCTACATCTGTTAATCAGAATTTTGCAAAGGAAAAAAGAAACTGGTGTGCCAAGAGCCTCTAGTGTTGTAGAACCTGCATCATTAGTGAACCGTGAAAAGAATTGTTTTTAGAACTCTTCAAACTGTGCAGAGTAGCCTTTCAAATCCCTGTTACTACTGCTTCTTGTGAGTTAAAGCTGGTTAAATCTTAGTTCCACATTAATGGATGACAGATTGAGTAATTTGTGTGTATTGAGTACGGAGTCAAGGTGGGCAAAAGCCTTTAACCTGGAGAAATTTGTAGATATTTGCAACAATGTATGACAACCATAGGATCAAGTCGATGTAATAGAATTTGATTGAAACTGTAAAATTACCTTTTTCACTCTCAGGTAGTTCCGCATCTTTGGAGGTTTTTTTTTGGTGCACTAAAGCTTCGGTCCTCTATGACATATTAAACTATTAGAATGTCGAGGACAGCAAAGGCCTTAAACCTTTAAGACCATTTAGATTTTTTGCAAGAAGACAGTTAATGTAAGACATTGAATATAACACAGCAAAAAAGGGAATAGCATTGTAAAACATAGCAAAAGATTTGAAGGGTCATTTCTTTTGTTAATCTGTTTGTATGTACAAGAGAAAATAACCTGTATGAATTCTGTTGACAAGAAAATAAACCATAGAAGACAGCTGATGTAAAAGAAATTTGATATGAAACTGTAGGGAAAAATGTATTATGTATTTCTTTATTGTTTAACGCCATCCTTAGCACCAGTGGCTACTCTAATGACAGAAACATGGTCATACTCCTACACAAGTCTCATATCATACACAAGTTAATGACAATTTAGCATTTCCAATTTACCTAGTGTGCATGTCTTTGGACTGCGGAAGGAAACCGCCGCGATAACATGCAAACTCCAGGTTGCCCCATCCGGGGATCAAACCCGCTGTAAGGCCACTGCACTATCCACTGCGCCATCGCCCTGTAGGGAAAAAAAAGAATAAATAACATTTTAAATCATAGCATACATTAAAAGGTAATCATTTGTTAATTTGTTCAAATGAGGCATCATCATATGATTTTAAGTTTAATTTGGGACAAGTTTACTTGAGTTATAGTTCATAGTGTATAGAGGGCCACCCACTCATATTCCTTGAAATATTGCAGCAACAGCATGTCTACGCTTCACTTGATAGTTATTTACAAGCAATATGGATTGCAATTAGACTAATTCTTTGTTGACAGGATGGAGACCCAGAGACTAGTTTAAAACCTGCTTTCTCACATACCTGACAATTGTATTTGCAGAGTTTTTAAGCACTAGGCAGAGTATAGTCTAAACCAAATTGCTTGTTGACACACTTAATTTTTACTCAGATATTCAGAATTTTCTGTTACAAATGTAAATATGCCAATTCTTTTATGTACTTAGGAACTGCCACAATGCACATACCATTCCATACACCCTGGACATACCGTTTCATGATGATTAGACCTTGTTAAGGCAGTCAAATAGCTGCTGATATATGACTGGCCAATAGCTTCCATGTATTTTCAAATATGACATCATCTTTGAATTTGATTCAGGACTCCTCTCTGCACCTACATGCCAACTGTCACGTCAATTGGACAATCCTGTGTTGCAAGACAGATTTTTGTTATAGTGCCTCCTAGGCTTGCAGATGCTCCACAACATAATTGTATCCTTTAATTAAGCATTTGAGGTATCATATCATTCAGGAAAAGTGTTTGCAAGTTATAGCTGTACTTTGTGACAAATTTTTGTAAACACTCAATTTGATAATTATTTAATTTGAAATACTAAGGATTCTGCAGTTACCTCATACAGTAGGTCCGTGTTGGGTAAATATCCTGGGACTAGTTCATGCTCAAACTTTTTGTGTGAGGACATGCAAAATATTGGGGAAAAAATATTTTAAAGATTCAACTTTTCACTCCTGTTGATGTCACCAATATAATCTGTTATGAAACTTGTATCAATTTAGATCATGCAAAATAAAGACATTTTACTAGTGGCCTAGTTAACCTAGTTAACCAAAGCAAGTACATCATTTGATTCACATACTGACGTTATATACATAAAATCTCCAAAAGTTAAACTTTATAAAAAGTAACAATGGGCAAAATATAATTTGAAACCATAATGTACATGTGTTTAACTATTCAGGATTGCTTCTTTTTGTTCCATTGTCCAGTATGTCTTTGTCAGCCGAGATGAGTACAATAACTACAGAGTGAACTTCTGCACTCCTCTTCACACTGTGGACTCAGCAGAAAAGTATATAAAACCTGAGGACATTGATAAATCCCTAAGTGCTTCCTGCACTACACACTGCCTGTGGCTGGGCTTTTGTAAGGGCACTAATATTTTATTCACAGTCAGATACATCCTTGTATTTGATCATACTTTGATTAAAACCCACAACCTTGAGGATACTTTAGAGACTTATTCATGTTTGGAAGTGGAAAAAACAGCTGACTATAACAAATTAGAACAAAATTAAAGAATCTTCAACATATTTCTTATATTTGCAAAGTGTCTTTCCTATGCGCTTGTGTCAAGGCAGTAAACTAACACAGCTGTAGTAAATCTCTATGCATTGACTGTAAGATTTGTGCCACTTAATATGACAAATGACCTTATGCTGCCAGTCACAGCCAAAAGAATTTCATGCCCAGATAACTGAATTAACAAACATTTCCATTAGCAGTCACGAGGGAAGTGTTCTTTAGTCATATTCTTAATTAAAGAACATACTCCTGCCAGCTTGTTTCCACACTCACTAGTAAACGAACCATGTCAAGTTCATCATGTAGACAATTATGAATGCTAATGCAGAGGGCTCTTTTTCAAATGACGACCTTCTCGGTACACTGATAACGTACGCCGCGCTCAGCATTGCTCAGTCTTACTTCTTTAAACCTTAACTGAACAATAATATTCCAGAAGCAGGGTATAAGCCATAACAACAAGTCTTTTTATTTTCGACTCAGCTTAGCATTTGTTCATGTACGCAAATTATACCCTATCTGATTCATATTAGCCTTAATATATAACGTGTGGCCCCAGTTTCATTCATGTTTTTAGAAAAAATAACAACTAAAGACTATTAATTTTGAATTAATTTTAGTTCTACAACACTTAAATATAAATATTGTCCCAAATCAGTTTTACAGTGATATACAGAATATATTTAATTTGTCATGGCATGCACCATCATTGACTTGTTTTTTTATATATCTGTCAATTTTACCATTGTCACCATTGCCATTCATAACTTCACCATCACAGTGCACAGCATTTGTTAGCCTACATCCCAAATGACAAAAGCACCCTATATAACGCTACAAACCAATAAGTTGCGAAGAACAACATCTTCTACAAGGGGCTAAAATTCCTGAATTCCTTTCACTTTCTCATTCTCCATCTCTTCCATCTCCATCACTTACGCCCCCACAAGACTTGTACTTGCTAATGAGGTGCTAACTCCTACATGAGCAAAGCAACAAGGCATTTTACTTCTTATTTCACAATTTTTTTTTTTTTCAGATCATATTTGATCTACTTTTATGACAAAGTGACTTTTGCATTGTAAATGTGTTCCCATACTGAACATTGAGTTTTACTGCATTCAATTTTTATTTAAATACTATAAGGTTAAAACAAAATGTACTTTTAAGAATGTGCTTGATGATGTTCCAGTGTGTCTTGGAACACACACACATGCACAAAATACACATTAATGGGCTGATGAATTCATCCTGTCACACTTACATGCTCTCTTTCTCTCCTCAAGTGTGAAACCACTGGCGTTCTCCCTAAAGATGGTTGGCTCTGTATCATAATCCATCTGGCTTTATCATTAGCCAGAGTAAGTGCTCACGCACTGTGTAATGAGCCTTGGCCTTTAGTTGTTATGTAATTAAAGAGTTTAAAAAGTTATTACTGTTGCTAATAATTCTTGTTTAAATTCTGTATTGCTAAAATATGTATTTTTAAATTATCACTAAAAGCCACTTTACACTGATATACATATTACACCTTACACTATATATATATAACTTTTATATTATTATATAAAAACACACATATATAACATACATAACATATACATCTAATACATAATTCTACAACTAACAATAACTACTAACTAACAATACTGTATAACATTAATTAACAATAAAAATATAACAATAATTTATTAGTATGGTGTAGAGCGTCCTTTTGGGGCCAATACAGCGTCAGTTCATCTTGGGAATGACA
>JAOUQV010000043.1:14894341-14908080 GCA_028565295.1 Aspidoras spilotus
GCGAAGCTTCCAAAGGAGAGGCATAAGTTCCATTATAATAATATGGTGTAACATCAATATAAATATATATATATATATATATATATATACACATATACATACACACACACACACACACACAATACCCCATTATATATATATATATATATATGGGGTATTGTGCCCATATATCAAAAAGTGAAACTTTTCATGATATTCTAACTTTATGACCAGAACCTATTTGAAGTATAGCAAGGGCCAAGTCCTTGTACAGAGATATTTCACACATACCTTTGTGATTCCTGCATATTTCAAGCATTCACAGAATAGAATATGGCAATTGTAATGATGCCAACCTGCACATTAGCTATATAGTTCCATTATTGTGTACTCCAAGTTCTAAGTCGTCTTAACTAGCCGCTGAAGATCCTGAATAAAATGAACCATATTACCAAAGAAATATCCAAGAAAAGACCCACAGATCCATTCGTGTTTTGCATCTAACCGATTGTAAATTAGTTGTGTTTGACCTGAAACATGTGCATGTTTGTTTATCCAGAATATTAAACACACTTCAAATGATCTTCTATATGAAGATTTAGACAATCATTAAAGACTCACCTGCTTCTGTTTTTGGGCTTTTCTGAGAGCCTCAAGCCGCCTTTCCTTGAGGCGCTCAAGTTCATCCTCATCCAGGCGCTCAAGCTTTTCCAGTTCTGCATCTAAATGATCCTCAACAATCCGTGCTGAATGCAGCGTTTGCTGCTCCAGTGCCTTAGCTATGATTTCTACTGACTTATTGGCCATTATGTTCTGTGATATAGAAAACAAAGTTACATGAAACAGAAATGTAATTGAGTATCTTTTGTCTTAATTTTTGAAACAGTAATAATTCTGTGTGTATATGTATGTATGTATGTATGTATGTATGTATACATACATACATACATACATATACACACACACATACATTAGCAACATCATGCAGGCAGACAAAGACTCATTTTCTATACTCGCTTAATCCTAGTTTTAGGGAAGCCAGTGCCCACCCGGCCACTGTAGGTGCAAGGGCTGGAACAACTTTAGACAGGGCGCCAATCCATCATAGGGCACACACACAATCACATACACCAACAGGCAGTTTAGAGAACGCCAATTTATCTATCATGCATGTCTTTGGAATGATGGAGGAAATCGAAGTACACAGAGAAAACCAGCTCAAATACGGGGAGAACATGCACATACTCCACATACATTTCCCAAATCTGGGATCTTCTTGCGGTGAGGCCACAGCCCTATCAATACCCACCCACAGACAAAGACATTAAATAAAAATCTGCTTCATACACTGAATCCACTTATTGAGAAATAACACTAATGAGATACATACATCAGACTAACTGATTACTAGTTTACCCCACATTTCTGTAGACCAGAAACTAAACTTTATTTCTCTTAGTAATGCTGCACTTTCAGACTGACTGCAGCTCAGTTACACCCATCTCTGATGATCCTACTAAGCATTTAACACGAGACAAATACTTATTTATTTCACAACACAATTTAATACATAAACACAACGAAAGCCTGGGGGCATGTGCGTATCTCTACTGTTAATCTTTATCTCCAGGAGCATCAACCTGTCTGGATCAGTCGTGTGCTCACAAACCAAGCAACAACGGAGGCTTGAGGTGCTAATACGGATGAGAACGCAAAGACCCACCCATCTAAACAGAACAATACAGCAGCGTTAGCAACTTAGCAATCAGCCGGCACAGTAGTTGCCATGATCACGGTGCGTCCAACTCTAACTCTTCGTCAAGCACTTCTGGTTACGGATAAAACCATTCAATAGACTAGGAACCACTAGAAGACTAGGAAAATCACAGCGAGGAGCTACCGGTCTTTGTTGTCAGCTCAGCGACAGGACTCGCTATACAGCGTAAAAATGAGTAGAGGCCAAGTGAAAGAAGAACGGTATTCGTTATATCGATCTCCGTCGAGATCCGAGACTCAGTCTAACGACCTTTATTTAAAACGAATATTGGCCTAAATGATGTAAAACGCTAGAACCATGCTGTGATGTTGCAGTTAGCCAAATAACCGGCTAACATATATATCGGAAGAAAGTAAAGAAAAAGCTAAATAAATGAATTCCGCATCAGTTATAACATATTTCGGTGTAAATCCAAACACATGCTTTAAATAATAAGAACGCACATTTTAGGAACAAGCCGATTAGTTAACTTACATGCGCGCGAGGCTCGTAACACGGCGGCAGTGACGCAAAAATGAGCCTCGTAACCATAATGCTTCGCGCGAGATATTATGCGTCACATGGCGAGTCACGTGGCAATTATTCAGCGATCTATTTTTCCGTTTGTGTCGTTGCGGCTGTGGTGTTTACTGTTGCGCCATTATAGTTATAATTTGTTCGGTCTTTTGAATTATAATAAATGTAGTTTCCGTAGACCGTTCCATTACCCACTAGCTTTATTTACTGTTTCCACACATTCCAAAAACACGTATGCGTGGTGAATTGGAGATTCCTAAATTCCCCCCCTCTGGCTTGTGAAGTGAAAGTGATCTATTTGCCACCGTTTGCTTGCACACAGCAGGATTTGTTCTCCACATTTAACTCATCCGTGCAGTGAAACTCACATATATACAAACACTTTGTGAAATGAGCACACGTGCCCGTAGCGGCGAGCTGCCTCCATTGCACCCGGAGAGCTATCTAGGTCCATTGACCAAGGGCACTTCAGCCGTTTCTCCAACTGGTGGTACCGGAAATTGAACCGGGGAATTTCCGATCGAATGCACGTCAAGTCATACGTAATCATCGTTTTGCCGTGGTTAGCTGCACAAATGTGCTTAGTGAGATAAGGATAGCTTCCCAGTGCTGGCTGGCGGAGATTCCCAATCTCGTGTCAGCTGTAGGGTTGCCAGGTGTCCCAGTTGTCCCTGGACTGTGTACAGTATGGGAAATTTAGCGACATCAGTTAGCCTATATAACATTGTGGTTAAATATTTGCAAAGTGTTAAATAATCACCAGCCGTCTTTATAAATAATAAGAGCAGATATTCAAGTTTATTAACAAATTAAAAAAACATACAAATGATGTCACAGCTTCAGGTCTTCAGGCACAGGGCAGTCATTTGAGTATTTGCAGACCAAATACTGTAGATTTCCAGGCCTTCCGTTATGTATACTTGTGGCAGATTAAAGTACTACGGGTATGAAAGCTGTTTTAAACCAACAACAATTTAACAAAAATCCAGGCTGGTCTGTGGGCTTAACATACATAAACATGATAAAATGCTCTGAAAATGACTTTGGCAATGATTAATTACTATTATATTATTCTTCAGGTTTCTATCTTGTAGAAAACAAAATGTTGTAAACATTATATACAAACAAATAAAAGAATATTTAGAAATATTGTAATATACATTACATATCTACATTATATACTTACAAAATCTGGCACTTGAGAGTTACAAAATGCTTGCTTTTTTTTATCAAACATTAGGCTTGATATATTTTAGAGGACACGTCCTCAGTCACCACTTTCTTTGCTACTATGTCTGCCATATACAGTAATTCTGGTGTTAGTATAACACAAATTATAAAACAGATCTGAGCAGCCAAGGAAAACATTCAGCCTCTTCATATGAAGTGGCATACTGACATCAGGATAGTTCTTCACAATCAATCATATTACAACCAGGTTTAAATCTGGTGTCTGCATTCAAACACATTTCAAACTACAGCCAATAATACAATAGTTTTTGTCATACAACTGTGTGTCTTTGTTTCTATAAAAATAAATTTTTGTTGCTTTAACAAAGTTGTTTAAGCTCAAAACACCTTTGTTCCAGTGCAGTCATACAAGAGCAAAAGTGAGACACAGTTGTGTTAAAAAATGTAAATTAAATTACTGATTTTGTCAGAATAGATAACATGGGAAAAAAAAATGACTAGGTGTAGCCACGTAATTAGAAACGAACAGAATAAAATGTCATAACATGCACGCTATTAATTGATTGTAAATGACTCATTTAATAAAAAGGGACATGCTCAAATTAATAGCAGTGTGTAGTTCAAATAGAGGTCATTCGTTCTGTGAATAAGCAGGTGTCAATTATTTTGTGTCTTTAGTTTAATAAAGATCACAGAAAATTTTATACCTGCTGGTTGTAGCCCTTGCTCAGTGAGTAAAATGGTTTGTTAAGCTGAAGTATAAAACAACATTGATCAAGAAGTTGATTGGTGAGGGCAAACCATACAAAGTGAACAAAATAATTGACTGCTCAGCAAAATTTGTCTTGAAAACAAATAAAACAAATCTGAAGCATACCACCATCTGCATAGATCACAGAATAACAAAAATTGCAAGAAAGCATCCAATGATCTGCTCCAGGAAAATTAAAGATCTTTAGATACCTGTGAGTACTGCATCAATCAGAAGACGCCTACATAAGGCCAAATTATTTGTAAGAAACTCTCGTAAAAGTATCGTTGCTGAAAAAATTATTTGTTGAACAAGTTACTATTTTCTAAAGAACACATTCCATGGACAGATGAGAGCAAGATTTTTCTTATTGGGCTTAAAGGCTTTAGAACACTCAAACACTGAATTGAAACTAAAGTACACTGCAAATACTGTAAAACATTGAGGTGCAAGCATAATTGTTTGGGGATGTTTCTCATACTTGGTGTCGAGCCTATTTATCGCATACCAAGCAACATGGACCAGTCTGAATAAACTGAAAGAGGCCATGTTGCCATATGCTGAATAAGAAATTTCTTTGAAATACTTTTTTCAGCAGGACAAAAAAAAATCCACCAGCCAACAGACAACATCCTGGACCCAGACCAACAAGACTGATGCTATGAAGTGGCCAGCCCAATCCCCAGAGCTCAACGTGATTGCATATTTGTGGAGTGACATGAAAAATGCAGTTTTTATGAAAAGCCAAGAATACAGAATAAAGCCCAGTCAGCTTGGTTTGGATGTTAGTGATGTCATTGTAGAGCAGTTATAAGAAATAAAAGGTTTAATAACTAAATATTAGTTCAGTGATGAACCGAAAAGCTAAATCTATAAATAGATTTCAGTTTATAATGTAATTTCACTTTCAGTTAAAAAAAATGTACATTTTGTTAATTTTTTTCATTTGAAATTCAATGTGCAATGCTTCCAATGTCTTTGTGTATATATAAATAAAAGCTAATATTACGATTAAGCTTTTTCTCAGTTGTTTTAAACACACTGCTATCATTTGAACATGGAAGTAGCCACCCGTGTTGAATATTGCCTCTATAGTCTTGTGGTGAAAGGGCAGGTTTGAGTAGTCACAGTGTCAGAAGCAGAAAACGTACCTCACCAATGCTTCTATGTGATTTTTAGGGTGCTACCATAAGTCTGTTGAACCACCACCTGCACATTGTCCAGTATAAAATCAAAGGCCATATTCCACACGGATTCCACTGACTGCTGCATCAACCTATGCAAACAATTAAGAATATCCTATATTGAGCCAAATTTTAATTGAATGTCCACTTTAAAAATGCAGAAAAAAGGAAGAGAAATGGTTTTACCTCTTCATGTACTTGATGACCAAGTCAAGTTTCTCAAGATCTTTGTCCTCTACTAGCTCTGTGCAATACTTTACCACCTGCAGAATGTCCTCTTCCATAGGCTCTACATGATTAAAACATCTGTGCTATTAGCAATCTCCCATCTTATTTACTTAATACATATAACTTAACTGGTCTGAGGAAACCTGAACCACACATCAAAGTGATGCTATTGCCTTACCTGAAATGGTAGTAACCCACTCCCGCAGTAGGACTCTGATATCAGCAAGTTCAAATGCCCCAGCAAGGGTGGGGATACAACGAGGAGTGCATCTGAATACCATTTTAGGGGCTTGATGGCTTAGAGAAGATGGTGGTGGTCCATTTTCAATCTAATAAAAAGCATTAGATTAATACAGTGAAAAGAGCTGGGATTGTAATAAATTATATAGGGATAGATGAATAAATAACTTAACCATGTAGTACAATTATGGTAATTTTTACATAGTAAAAGTAAACATAGTAGATTGCAATAGTACTGAGCCTAGATGCATTAGAGCTACCTTAAAACCAGAGACTGTGTCCTTTCCTTTTAGGGAATTGAATGGGATAGATTTGGAGGGACTTGACTTTGCAGGACTGTTTCCTGGAATACGTCTCTTTAATGGACTAGCACCTTTTTTGACGGGACTGACATTTTTCCTCTTGTAGAGCCGCTTTGTCCTGCCAACTGCAGTTTGCTTCAGTTGATGGAGCGGATTCCTCTGATCCATTCCTAACAGATTAAATGAGTACTCAGCAGAATACTATAAACTTGTGGTAATGCACATCCATATTAACTCATAATACCTTGAGCCTTAGTATTATCTCTGCGTCTGTAGGCTGAGCGTAATTCCTCCTGTACTTCCCTGGGTAATGCTGCAAAAACATCTGGATCAACCTGTTGAGACATAAAAAAAATTCTTTTGTACATAGAACCAGGCACTGAAATAGAATTTCACTAGTGCATCTGAACAATAAAATCGTTACACAAATTGCTAAAGGATACCTGAGAAAAGTCAGGAAGTTCCAGGATGATGCCTGTGCTACCTGTTTGCCCAGGCTGATCAGGAACGTGGAGAAGCACAGAGGGTGCTACACTAAAGGTTTGTTGGGTGGTGTCCAGTTGAAATGAGGAATCTGATACTGGCTTGTGATTCCATGCTTGCTCTAACTGTTCTCGCAATTCTGGAGGTAAGGCATTCAGAACAGAGTGATCTACCTGAGGAAAGTGATACAGAAAGTTCTGAGTCCTCATGAAAGTGGATAAATCAAATGTCATACATTTATTACAGGTATCAATATAATAAACTGCTATCAAAGTAAGATATTCTAACCTGTGAGGGAGATGGCACTTCTATACTGAGGTTGAGGTCTGCTTGAGACTGGATAGATGAATGTGTGGTGAAGGTGGCATTACTTGTTCCAGGCATTGAATCTAAAAAAGTAAAGGATGCTGTAGCAGGAAAGGAAGTTTTCATTTGATTGGAAGTCACTGTAGACAAATAATCTAAAATAGGAGAAAGAGGCAATTTATCATTTAAGGACAGATTTAAAGAATTAGAATAAATACATGCATATAAGAAATGCACACGGCACCCAAACCTTTTTCTTTGCTATGGCTGAATGTGGACGGTCTACTTGTGAACAAGTCTCGGATAGTGCGAGAGCGAGGGAGACCAGTGTTTGAGTTTGAGCTCTCCAGCTGATGCACCTGCAAGCCCACTCCTCTCATGTCTATAACAGCAAGCTTCATGGCACGGAAAAGCTTAATGACCTCAGCTGCTATGAGCTGTCCGCAGTCTGTGGGATGAGGTAGCAACACAGACCTGCAAATGCAAAAAAGTAATATTTACTGACAACAATCTAAAACAGAATACACCATATAATCTATATTCATAAAAATAATGCTTATTTTAGAACACCTTGCCAGGTTGTCACAGAGGCCATGACCACCATACTTGGCAGGCTCCACAGGAGCACCTGATTTGCGCATCATAATTTTCAGTGTAACTCTGCGACCTCTAAGTCTTGCCCCTTGCAATCTTTTCTGAACTTCCATAGACAGGTCAGTCAGAAAGGATTCTGCCTCTTCTATCTAAATGAAATGAATAAAGAGAAATTATCATTACATTGATACTTATATTGATGACAATGATTTATCCATTAGTTATGCAGGATAACAATATACATCAAGCAAAAATTATACGAAAGAATTTTAGAATGAACTGAATTCATGTCCGACTTTACTTTTGTAAAGCGTATGTTGTAGTTCATCTCAGCAGACACGGACTTCCTTTCCTTTTCACTTCGTACAGGTCGATCATCTAGGCCTCTGCAGAAGCGGAAGAGAGTTTTTCCTGTCCGAGGACCAAACTCCTTTTGTAGGTGCACTATGGACAACTGCTGCAGATCCCCACAAGTCTTCACACCAATGGAGGCTAGTTTACTGCTCATAGAGCGTCCCACCCCTACACATGCAGATAAAAATTCAAAGAACATGTATAGTCAACTAAGATAATATGTGGGCCTTTACATGTAACCTGTGCATTTACCAGGCAGGCTAGTGACGGGCTGGTTTCTGATAAAGTCATCCACTTCCTCTGGTCTGAGAAGGTACTGGCCATTTGGTTTTGCTTTCCGGGTTGCCATCCTAGCCAAGAGGATGTTGGAGCCTTATGAGAAATACAAGGCATCATTTTGTGAGCATATTTTCTTTTTTAAATACATCATTAATAATCATTCATTAAAAACAATATACTCATGCCAACGGAGGCACAACAGCCAGTCTTCTCCTTCACGTCAGAGCGGATGGAAGTGGCTAATTCATCAGGGGTGAGCCGCAGCTCTGTCAGGAGGGATGTGGCATCTAGTAAGGCCTCGTCACAACTTAGAGCCTCAATGTTACATGAATAACTACAAAAAGAGAGAGCATTTATTAGTTTCCATAATGACAGCATGTCAGTGATGAGCATTAGCTACACCTGTGCAGTATACCTGGCCAGAGTTTCATACATTGCCAATGCCACCTCTTTGTATGTATTGAAATCATAGGGAACTGATTGTAGCTCAGGACACAACTGCTTGGCTTGACCAAAAAACATGCCGTTCCTCACACCAGCCTGCCTGTAAGTCACATATCCATCTTTATACACATGCAGTAATATTTATTTATTGTTTAAAGTCATCTTCAGCACCAGTGGCCATTTTAATGACAGAAACATGGTCATACTTATACGCAAGTGTCATCTAATACACAAAGTCACATACCTATACACAAGTCAATGACAATTTATCATTTCCAATTTATCTAGTGTGCATGTCCTTGGATTGTGGGAGAAACTATGTTACCCGGAGTAAACCCACGTGAACACTGGGAGAACATGCAAATTCAGTTCGATCCCCAGATAGGGCAACCTGGATAATCTGTGTCCTTCTTGCTGAAGGCCACAGAACTATCCACTGAGCCACCGTGTCGCCCACATGCAGTAATAAAAAACATTACATGTTTATTGTATTGAAAAGTGTTTTGTATTAGTATTAATCTTTTATAGTACCTGGCCTCATAGTTACAGGAAGCTATCTCTGCCATAGAAAGAGCAGCCTGGTCATGTTCCATTGCCTTACTGCCAGTCTCTTCAGTCTCTGGAGAAGGAGTCAGCTCAACATCATCTGTCTTTCCTAAATAATCAGACAGTAAAACAATCACTCACAAAACCTACAAATAAGTATCAATACTAAGCCTTGATTTCACATCAGCGCCATGATTTTTTAGAACATGAAAACAATAAGCTAATGTGCAGTGGCGATTGAAAGTTTGCAAACCCCCTTAGATTTTGCATATTTCTGCATAGGTATAACCTAAAACATCATACAAATTTCCACATAAAGCCCATAAAGAGAACCCAGTTATACAAATAAGAACAATATTATATATAAAATTATCATTTCTTTATTGTGGAAAATTCTAACATTTGTGAGTGGCAATAGTATGTGAACTTCTAGGATCAGCAGTTAATTTCAAGTTATTAAAGTCAGGTGTGGGATGGGATGACACTCTGGTGTGAGTGGGCACGCAACTTTTATTTTATTTGAAGAACAGTGATCTAGCAAACTCTGCTCTTAACAACATGTTTGTGAAAGTGTATAATGACACAAACAAATGAGAATTCTGAGGATCTCGGAAAAAGATTTCCTCACAAAAAGTGAAGGGCTTCAGGCTTGAAAAGGTACAAAACCATCTCTAAAGAGTTTAGACTCCATTAATACAATAATACAAATAATTCACAAACTTTTAAGCACAATTGTATGCCCAAATCATAGATACTTTCAAAAGTAAACATGTAAGATCATCTAACCAAAGTGCTGCTGTTGGTAAGATGTTAAAAAGCTGTAATATTTTGTTCCTATCCCTGAAGAGAAAATATTTCATACACAAAATGAAGTTCAATGCCCTTTTTAAGTTTATGCCAAACATTAAATTCACCATATTTATGCCGATTCTGATAGTAATCGAACTCTAGTTGGGGGTTGGAACCAGGGCGCTGAGCAACAAGCCCCCGCCCACGATTACTCGTCACAGCTACTGGTTTCCCTGGAGTGAGAAAAAAAAAAACACACAAAATATGAGGAAGTCCACCATTACAGGTTCAGTATAATATATTATCCTTCTGCAATTGCTGCTCTGTATGTGCAAGTCACCTCTGAGTTCAGGTCGATGCCTAATCCCCACTGATGCAAAGAAGCAGTCCATGTCCACATGCAAAATACAAGATTGGCATGCCCGAGGAGCAGGCACAGGTAAGGTACCTAGGCAGAAAACAAAACCATTTACTCTACACAGGCCAAAAACAGTAAGACTATGCCTCCTCCCAAGTTCCACTGTCACAAAACAGTAAACAATAGGCTACAAAAGAACCTCAAAGAATCAATAAGACCATAAAACACTGAGAATTAGGAGTGTAATCATATCTCAGACTTTATGATAAGAATTTAACAATAAACTAATTTATTTGATATGTTAAATACAACAAATCTTCATAGTAGCATGACTAATATACACCATAATGATGATCTGCCATGTAGGATGGATAGTTTGGTTCTGCTTCAAGGTGCTGACAATGGTAAGTAATATTATTGTGTTTTAAGCAACATATTTAACTCGGAATTTCACTAGAACTGTAACTGTTAATTTATATCATAAGTGAGATGTTAATGTCTCATGCTGCTGAAATCTAATGTGAGGGAAGAGTAGTCAGCTAGCTAAATTATACTACATGGAAGTTTAGAGTCAGTTCTTTTGAACTCCGTTTCAATGATGATGGGGCTCGTTCTGTATGAATCAACAGATTTATTTGGCACCACCATATTCCAAATTAAAGCAGGCTACTAAACTGAAGACCCTAAAGCTAAATTTGTTTAGACATATATTTATTGGGTTGAACATCATGAACATACGACAGTAATGAAAATAATGATGGCAATATTAGTGCTAGGAGATGTTCTGTGCGGGCGCATCGCGTAAAACGTACACTGCGCAAGTAGGAGAGTTTGTTTACCATGAAGATGCCGGCTGACTCAACTACGATGAACATTTTTGTGTGAGCATTAATTTTATGTACTTGCATGTATCTGCAATATCAATAAAGGAGAGGAAAGGAATATAAAGTTTTATTTTCTTAGACCCGTCTGGTCCATTTGCATTATTGTTATTAATCATATACACCTGTGATTCCGGTGAAAATCACAATAAGACCATTTTCCAAAATTGTGCAGTCCTAGTAGCCTCTGACAGATATGTGACTGATCAGTCTGGTTGGGCAATTACCAAGGCAATGTTTATAACGCATTTAATAGCCATTGAATATAATAAAGTTACAAATATACTAGACGTGCCAGCAGAGGGATCAATGAAAAATATTTTATGTTGGACTTGGATATTGTGTTGCATGACATTGAGGAGTCCAGAGAAATTGAGGTATAACCAGAAATAAACCTGGTAAGATTGGATTAAGCAAAGATAGACAGAAATTAATTTAAAAAAATATAATGGTAAAAATAGTTCTATCATACACCTGAAATGCTGACACCAGAATAAGCCTGGACTGAGTAGAAACTGCTAAAGTATTTCAGACACAAGATAGGTGATGCAATCAGGCACTGCAAACATTCACTGGTTCAGAGTAGAACCTCCTAACAAATAAACTGCATTACCTGAACAGTGGTCACTTTTAAGCCTCTTCAGCTTTTCTCTTCCAGAGAACACATCAGACCCACTAGTCCTTCGCCTGCTCTGAAGTGCATTTACATATTCTGAGAACTCAATTCTCCAGGTAGATATATGATGGAGCCGTGAGCGAGAGAAAAACTCTGAGATAATCCCATTCTCTGAAACCTGTTCTGCCTTTTTTCGTGTTGGGGTGACATTGGATGCGATATGGTGACTCCCATTCAATCTGACTTGGCAAAACTGATTTTGACCAAGCAACTTTTCTGCTTGCTTTTCCTGAATAGCTGTGAAGGTTGTTGAATGTGGTTCTGAAGGCACCGAAGAATCAGATATTCGTTCATGACCCAGGGCCCTTGAAAGGCTGGGTGATGATGAGGAGCTTGATGTGGATGCTGTAAAATGTGATGCAACGCCACCAGAATATGGGTTGTCTGATTTCTCAATTTCTTCAGATTTTGGTAGAGGAAACCTGAAGTCTTCTCCTTGGTATATAACTTCTGAACAAAAAACATTGTCTTGTTTTTTTAAGGCACCATTCAGAGACGGAATATAGCCATTTTTCTGAAGATGGTCCTTTGATTCTTTTAGAAAAGTGTGGCCATCATGAACACCATTAAGCTTGGGTCCGTCCACGTTAGAGAAACTTATATGGGAGCCATTCCTGCAGCAACAAAAAGTGGTAAGGAAACAGATGTTGCACAACTAACTATAAGAACATGCTAAACTCTTAAATCATGCATGAAAAGTCGTGTTCAAAATAACAGCTAGCCAAAAAACTAATGAATTTAACTACGGCTTTTGTGAGAAAAGGTCATATAAAATGGGAAAAATTTCATGGCATGGTGTAAATGTATAATGGACAACCAACAGAATCAACAGTCATGACATGTACGCTGCTAATTACGTGTAGCAGTGTGGAGTTCAAATAATGAGTTTATTCCTTCTGTAAAGAAACAGCTGTCAATTATAGTTCGTAGTTAAAGAAGGATGGTGGCAAATGTATGTTTTAGCCCTTGTTCAGTGAATAAACTGGATCATTTGATCCCAAACAACAAGAAGTTGATAAGAGTGGAAAAGGAGTGCCATTTTCTATACCCGCTTAATTCTAGTTTTAGGGTCACGGGGAAGCCAGTGCCCACCCAGCAACTCTGGGCACAAGGGCAGAAACAACTCTATACAGGATGCCAATAGATCACAAATCACACACTAATGGGCAATTTAGAGACACCAATTAACCCATCATGCATGTCTTTGGAATGCGGGAGGAAATCGGAATACCTGGAGAAAACCCGCGAACACGTGGAGAACATGCAAACTCCACACAGGAATTTCCCAACTCGCCCCACACGGCCTTGAACCCGAAATCTTCTTTCTGTGAGGCCACAGCACTATCCACTGCGCCACCATGCTGCCTAATAATAAACAATAAACAACAATGTTGTTTTTGATGCAAAACCTAGGAATGCATAAGAACTGTAAAATATATTGCTAGTCAGCTTGAGCTAAATGCTAGTTGACTACATTGTAAAGCAGTTATGATAAATAAAGGATATAGTGTTATAAATAAGGTTATAAAAAGTATTTAGTCAAGCACTGATCGCATGTTTTTCTACTTATAAGGAAGAGAGAGGTCTGTAATTTTCATCATAGTTTTCAACTATGAGAGAAAATGAAACATTTATTCATGGAAATCACATTGTAGTATTTTTAAAACATTTGTTTGTAAAGTATGGTGGAATATAAGTATTTGGTCACCCACAAACAAGCAGATTTCTGGCTACCACAGAACTGTAACAAATTCTTTAAAGAAGCTCTTCTGTCCTCCACTTATTACTTGTATTAATGGAACCCGTTTGACCTTGTTGTTTGTATAAAAGACACCTGTCTGCAGGCTCAAACACTCAAGAC
>JAOUQV010000043.1:15030087-15042048 GCA_028565295.1 Aspidoras spilotus
TTGTCGCTACTTGGAATCGAACCTGGAATCTTCCGGTCGCAAGGCTGGTTCCTTAACCACAAGCCTACGACTGCCCCAAAAATGTGCTACAGGCACATTGCTGCACAGTAGTGTCAATAAGGCTATTTTAAGAATAACCAGCTGTATTATGAGAAGTATTCCTTTAAAACTCACATATTTTCAAATGCTGAGAAATATGGCAATGGAAGAAAGATTTGAAAAGAAATACTGTTGTCTTGTGCATGTAGTGTACATAGAGATAGCTGACACATTAAAGAGAAAATGTTTTCAATGATCGTCTTCACTTGTTCATTTACCATAAAACAACACTGCAAATCAATACAACAAACTGATCACTTTCATCCTTTAATGAAAAATTCTAACCTAATAAGCTTAGTTTCAGAATGACTGTGCACACGTCTACAGGCACGAATACAGCATCAGTGGCGATTTCATAAAAGACACAAGGTTGCATTCAAACACAAGTTTATATTCATTTTGCAAATTCAACCCAACATGCAAGTATTTGGAGTGTGAGAAGAAAATTGCGCACCCGCAGATAACTCAGGTGAAAACTGGGACACCATGCACACTCAGAAATTATCTGGGTCATTGCACCTGGGGACAAACCATCTCTTTTTGTTGTGAGGCAACAGTGCTGCCCACGGAACAGCCCATTTATTATTGTTTGTAAAACATCAATGCCTGCCCATTGAAGCAGCTCTGCTAGTTTGACACTCGACTTTCAGATCAACCACACATAGCTGGCAACTGAGTGACTTTCAGCTTAACTGTCGGTACACCCTTGGTACAGAAAGTGGACAAACTCTGGATTACATACCAGAAGGTCACAAGTTCAAGAATCAGCAACCACCAAGTTGCCCATGTTGGGCACATGAGCAAGACACTTAACCTCTTTGCTCAAGGTGTGCTCTATGGCGGCCATCTCTTTGGTCAGACAACAAATGTTTTAACATGTTTGTATATGCAAAGAAAAGATGTTTACAGTACTGTAATGCATAAATAACAAGAAAACTGTCTAATCTATTATATTCTATTCAGCCCATTGTTCACTGTTCAAATAAATTCACCAGAGTTTCCATTTACCCATTGCTGGTCAATGTTGTCGTCTTCAATGGCCAGATTAAAACCTTATAAGAGAGTAGATTGTGGCATAACCACTTTATCAGTGTTTATTAACAGGTGTTCCTAATCCACTGATATTTTAGCGTATATTTATATATTTTTTTACATAGAGAGGGGGAAAACATACTGTGTATTTGAACAATCTGCCATAAAATTACCAGCTAAAACTGGATGCACTGGTTGCACAGTTCTAAGCATTAATTACTTTAAATGAGAACATTTTCGATCACAAGCATTTTCTTTCTGTGGCTCTTTTAAAGACGAGTCCTTACTGGCTTTTGTGGAAAGAGATGCATGTATTTCAGTCTAGTTCTGTGTGGCAGAAAGCTTCAGAGATATCACAGAGGAAGCTCCCAGTCACCTGTCAATCTTCTATCTTCCTCCCCCTGGACTACCCACCCATCTCAGCTAAATTGCAGTTTAAAATTGGGGGAGCAAGAGCGTGTATGTCTGCGCATGTGTGCTGGAGGGGCTCGAGGGACAGCACACAAAAGAATGGAGAGCTGACCAACGCTCAGGTGAAATTGACTTGGAAATCTTCCATGACTCGTTAGCATAAGAAAAGAGCGTGTGGCTTTAGACAAAGACTGCTTTTCTCATGCAGAAAATCAATCTCTCCTGGGGACCAGCTATTGTTCCCTGCCACAGTACAGGTGTCCCTTCAATGGTCCTTAATCAAAAGTGTCAAAACAAAGTTAGAAGTTATCTCACCACTGCTGTCTTAGAGTTTGTGCGTGTTTGTGTGTGCTGTGTGGTGAAGGCTCTAGATATGCATGTAATTTTTCTGGAATGTGCAGATGAACTTAAACTATATATACATATACACTGACATTTTGGAGACATCTTGGTGCATTCAGCATGCTACATTTCTGCTCTCAAGACCTAAAGACTGATTTGAATAGATTAAAATATAATCAGATTAAAATGCACTTCCAAATCTATTTAGCTGGGAATCACCAAGAAAATCTCTGCTTTTCACTTAACATTTGAATTTTATCGAATGTACGGTCTGAATTATGTTTATGTTATTTTTAACTATGAAATTTAATTTCTAATTCTATTTAAATCAAGCTTTTAAGCAAAAACATCGCTCTGTGTAAAATAATTGACAATGGTTGATTAGTGCAGGGAACAGGACAAAATACTACTGTAAAATAAATGAAGACTCTTCAGATATATCACAAATATTACCAAAAATAGCAAATACCAAATATGATTTGCTGCTGAGTTGACAGACTTTTACCACATGAATGAACAAATTAATTAACTTTTAAATTGTAATAGCTATTTCTTATTGAAAATATTTTATTATTAGGAATATATTACAATTAATTAAAAATGTTTATTTTTTAATAATATAATGTATTATTGCACTATTAATGCTCTTATAGTTTATAAATAATTTTTATACTAAAACCAAATATTATTTTATATTTTTTCAGGTATTATCACAAAATACGACTGGCCCACTAGTCTCTTATCTCCTCTCCCCTACTGCTACGCTGAGTATACATTATGCTGCATATGTGCATTTGTACGTCTGAAAATGCACTAGTTCTTTGTAGCAATGTCATTAAAACATACTGCTTTTGTTTTATATGCTTTATAAAAAAAATATGTTGTTCTTGTGGCACAGTCACATCTCCAATACTGGGCTTTTGGAAATCCACCTTCTCCGGCTCTTTCCCCATCCCAAGCTAGGCTAACCCTTCTTCCCTGGGGACCAAGAGAACCCCAAACATAAGCCTTTCATGCCTCAGGCTATCCATATGTAAACAGAAGGTTGATTAAAAATTACTTAGCAGGGCAGAAAAATAAAGCCATCTCATTTACTCAAAACCCAGGGGATGTCAACGTTAACTAACCCAGAAATGTAACAGATTACTGCAGATACTACACTGCACACATCAGTGGCTCAGTGGCATTTCAGCAACAGCTTTGTTTTGATATTTCATACCGACAGGGTACATGTGGGTTTTAATAGATAGAGTGGGAATATGACAGTCTGCATTCACACTGTCCAAAGATTCCATACAATATTCAGTATGTTTTTGAATTCATGTAATACTTGTTTTCTTCTGCCGGAGTTCACTGAATCGGGCTGTAATCAATGGAAATTTTAGCTGTGAAGATGCTTCAATTACACAACTGTCTAAAAGATGGATGGAAAGGGTATTTGCTATTTTGCAAATCAAAGGTTGGAACAAGAACAGATTAGGAATTTCTGGATTCTGAGCATGTATCCACTACTCAATTTCATTGAATACACTGTTTCTCTTCCATAAAGCTTCATTATAGGAGATAAAATAATTTGAGGACCCTTACATTTGATTGACCTTCAGACTAAATCCACTAAGACTTTAAAGCAATAAACAAAAAAGGAAAATCACTATATACTGTATATAAATATTGTACAATATGAGGCTCTATATACTTAATAATAATGCAAATGTAATCATTGGTCTTAATTAAACCCATAAGTGACTTTAAAATATTTTATAGATTTATAGATTGTGTGAAATAATAGGTAAATAGTAACATCATAAAAATTGAATTGGCATAATTAGGGATAAGGAGCTGACAGCCGGCCTGTGAGACTGAGACAAGGTGGAGTAATACACAGCTGGAGATGACAGAGGGGCATGATGTCATGCTAAAACCTTCAGACTGTCACTTTCACCTGGTAGCCTAAACATCAAGAAAATAAACTGCAACTTACAACACAGCAACCCTAATACACATGCACACACACACACACATACAAATTGTTAACAACTAAAAAAAATAAAAAAAATTTCTTGTGAGACCCGGCCAAACTGTCCGCACAGCACCAAATGCCATCACAGTGCTGGTGTATGTCAAGAATCGGTCCTCACAACTATATAGAAAAAACACACATACAATATACTGTATATACACAAACATTACATTTTGTTGCGTGTTTAAATAAATAAAAGGTTTTGATTTTAACAATGCATAAAAAATGTAAAAATGATGTAATAATGGTGTTCTGTCAAATGCCAATAACAGATAATAACCTTTTTTCTTCAAAAGGTTTCTCTATCATTTCTCCAGCAATAGCTCAATATGTGATTTAAATATTCTGTAAACAGTGTAAGAGTACTTCATTTGTTGCAGGTGTGCACGCTGATTCAGCAACTACGTTACACTAGCAACCAGACTTAATATCAATAAAGATATGATCTGTTTTCCATTACACTCAGTCATCTGACACAAGGCTCAGGGGGACACTTGAGAACAAAAAAGATCAAGGGGCATGACAAAACCAGAGTCTGACAATAATCCCTCAGGGAGCCTACTGGACAAGGCATAAGCTGCATCTGAAGATGAAGAGTCTACTGTAGTTCAGAAGGATTAAAACCTTCTGTGCATGTCACCTTCCATGTCTGACTCCTGAGCCTAAAGGGAAGTCTCTGAAATGTCTCAGAGTGAATGGAAAGGAGTCTCGGTTATGTGTCAGACAATACATCCTCCATGTTATTAAAGCCCATTAGAGGTGAACAGGAGGACTGTCAGTAATACACTTTCATCTGATTACACTGCCAAAATGGACATATGCAAAATGCTGCTTTGTTACTCCCTACACTCCAATATGGACCCAGATAAAATATATAAAACAACTTAAAAACCCAAACCTAAAGTATTAATAAACATAAACAGGCTCAGAAGACTCCCCCAAAAGCAAGAATAACCTGGATGGACAACATTACAATGTGGATTGGATTATCAGGGGCCATAATATAACAAGCAACATGAGACAGATGGCATTGGAGAAACAAAAATGCTGATGAAATTCTTAGCTAAAACCAAGCAGTCCCAATTCCAAAATCCTTCCTTTTCTGCCCCAGCCGAAGGACTCTTAAAGACAATTACTAGGTGCAACTCTTGGCTAATTAAGGAGCACCTTAATTGGGAGCTGCAGAAAGGCACTTACTACTTTGCCCTGAATTAGCATAAATCCTATGAGTTGCTTTATCATTGGGTCTGTGTTGGAGTGTTGTTAACCAAACAGGCCAAATTTGTACTGGGCCTAACAAATGGGGGTTTGTTCAGAATTGAATTTCTATGAAGTGAAGTTATTGTGTGATTAGTTTCTGTGTTCAGTGGACATGTGGTGTTGCGTAATTATTGTCTCTAAGTTTGATCATCTGGTTGTTGTGGTTTGTTGCCTTGCAAGTTGATTATCCTTATACTGCATGCTGTACTTTATTAGTTTTGGTGGTAATCCTGAGTGGGGTATGAGTCAGTGTGTTGCAGTTGGCTGTATCTCTTGTATTCTGTGACTAACTAAATTTAGCATTTTAAGTTGCCACCAAGGACTAGTTAGGTTTAATTTAACATTATTGGTGTACCGCGAAGGCTTATGGTTCTCTTTACAGCTTGTGTTAAGCATTGCAACCTGGTTATGTTTTGTGAGACCGGGAAACTTCAAATAAAATACTAAAAGACTTATCTTTATAAATATGCCTAATAATGTTATATTTGTTTAGCTTTAATAATTTTCCAGTTATTTCTACAGTTTGTGAGACTGGGTTGCGTTATATGACCAAAATATCATATTATATACATTATGACCGAAACCATTTATATGAAGATTTATATTTTACTGTGAACCTAATGTATATGATGCTTTTCGAGTTACATATGATGCTTGTTTAAGTTTCAGTTTGTATAACTAAAAAACTGATACTATAAATTGTATCTCATATATATCATAATATTGATATTATATATTTTGGCTGGACCTAATGCACACTAAGTTCATATCTAAGTCTGGTAAGGACAGCCTCCTCCACAGATTAAGAAATATAGATCAGGCTGTAAATACAGAATGCCAAAGGGTTTATATGCATTACACACTTTAATTGATTCATCTGGTTATTAAATCTGCACCACGTTTTACTGATATGAACACATTATTTACATTAAAGTTATGCTGTAACTTTACACATAAAGTTAGCTCTGACATATTATTGAACTTTTCCTCAATCTTCTAATCAAGTAAAGAAAGAGTCTCTGAACGAATAGATGCACATCACATCATGCAGTCATGCGCAGGATAGGAGGGGAAGACAGACACACAGCCTGTTTGCTTTGCCTGATTATTCTCATGTCATATTGACATCTGAAATGACAACATCACGGGTTGACGTAGATAGACAAGCAGCTCTGACAGCACTACGACGTTCAACAGATGTCTAGTTCTCTCACTCTTTTAGAAACCAACATGATTGACAGGCAACAAGTAGCAATGTGTTGTTCCATTCACAGAACTTACAAAAGGAACATGAACAATGGGATAAAACTGTCAGAATCCAAAAAAGCTTTGCCTCTAAAAAATGGTGAGGAAAACATCTAGGGGTAGTAATCAAGGTAGCAAATGAGACAAAGGAAACAGCACATTTCAACAACATTACTGACAGTGTTTATTATCTGTCCAAATGGACAAGATAAAGATTTGAAGTTCATGAGTTTTTAAGAGAAATATAGAAGACTGCTGACACCTGAGCGAGGTGAGAAATGCACATGACAGTGGTGGTGTATCAAAAATGGGGATCTATTGTAAATAAAAATGAGAGAGAGAGAGAGAGAGTAAAAATAGGATAGATTGTCAGAGGACAATGCCATGCCTCACACACAACCCCCACTGGCATTCACAAACATATTCTTTTATTCTTTTTTGGTTTTAATTTCATATTATTTATTTATTGTCATCCTCAGCACTAGTGGCTTTTCTCAAGTCTCATATCATATGCAAAGTCACATATGAATACACAAGTTTATGACAATTTAGCATGTCCAATTCACCTAGCATGCATGTCTTTGGAATGTGGGAGGAAACCGGAGCACCGGGAGAAAACTCCACACAGAAACTCTATTTGTAAAGATGTAAAAGATGTAAAAGTATCAGCATATCCGCAAGCTGAGTGACAAACCAGGAAGAAAAAGGAAATGTACAAACTATCGCTAGTGTAATAAGGAAATATTGGCTTTATATGCTAAACGGATGTGGGACTGAAGAGAGTGGGTTGAGGTACAGAGGACAAGAGGCAAAGACAATTAACTTCCGATAAGAATAGACAGGTGTGTTGGGGAAAACAGAATTCAATATGATGGTGACAGTGGGAAAAGATGGGTAAAAAAGCAAGAGATGTGGGATTGAAAGATAGGGCTGATTTAAATGAAGATGGCCATGACTGTAAATAAGAGGCTCCTCATGGGATTCCAACTAATTAAAGCGTCCGCTTTTTGAGATGCAGAGATCACATTGACAGGCAGCTGTTGGTAAATGCTCAGTGTCAGAAGAAATGTCCCACAATGCATTGCTTCCAGAGGGGCTCTGATCAGACCACTAATTACAGTCTGGCCCTGTCAGTGTCATTTAGACTTTCTTTCCACTGACTATAATGTGGCATCAAAACCTCATGAGCATGCAGGCACGCGTATGCACACACACACACACAGAAAGAATTCTGAATATAGGCACACTGATAGTGGTGTACACAAGCCTTGTTCCCCATGTTATGATTCTTCATATTATTTTGGTGACCTTTGCATGGAGTGGGTTCAAAAGGACCTGCACACAATCTAGTCCAATCTCGCTGTGCTGCGCCAAAGGGGGAATTGGATCACCTTTGCATTGACCCAATGGTGTTAGGGTGAGCATTTAGGACGTCCAATCCTGACCCCGCATTTCACCCCACTCCTTTCTGTTGTCTACTAAATTTCCATAAGTCTTTTTACAGCTGGTATTTCTCACTTTCTTAATAGTAGCAAAAAGAGAGAAATGTGTAATATGTATATATGTATTTTACACATTCATTACGCAGCTACAACGGGGCAAAAAAAGTATTTAGTCAGCCACTGACTGTGCAAGTTCTCCTACATAGAAAGATAAGAGGTCTGTAATTTTCATCATAGGTTACACTTAAACTAAGAGAAACAAAATGGTGAAAAAACCAGGAAATGATATTGTAAGATTTTGTAGGAATTTATTTGCAAATGATGGTGGAAAATAAATATTTGGTCAATAATAAAAGTTTAACTCAATACTTTGTAACATAAACTTTATTTGCAATGACAAAGGTCGAACGTTTCCTTTAAGTCTTCACCAGGATGCACACACTGCAGCTGGTATTTTAGCCCATTCCTCCATGCAGATCTCCTCTAGAGCAGTGATGTTTTGGGGCTGTCGCTGAGCAACACAGACTTTCAACTCCCTCCAAAAATATTTGATGGAGTTGTGGTATGAAGACTGGCTAGGCAACTCCAGGACCTTGACATGCTTTTTACTGAGCCACTCCTTCTTTGCTCGAGCGGTGTGTTTGTAATCATTGATTCAAAGACTCAGTCACGATCCATCTTCAATGCTCTCACTGATAGAAAGAGGTTTTTGCTTAAAAGTTCCCGATACATGGCCCAGTTCAAACTTCCCTTAACACGGATCAGTCCACCTGACTTGTATGTCTTCCATTTTCTTTTTCACAGTTGATTTATTCTCACCAACCTGCTGTCTATTGTAGTTGGTCTACTGCAGTCTGGTGCAGATCTACAATTTTCTTCCTAGTGTCCTTCAACAGCTCTTTGGCCTTGATCATGGTTACGTTTGGAGTCTGACTGTGTGAGGCTATAGACGGGTGTCTTTTATACAGATAACGAGGCCAAACAGGTGCCATTAATACAGGTTATGAGTGGAGGACAGAAGAGCTTCTTAAAGTAGTTGTTATGAGAGCCAGAAATCTTGCTTGTTTGTGGATGGCCAAATAATTATTTTCCACCATAAATTACAAATATTCATTTAAAATCCTACAGTTTGATTTCCTGGATTTTTTTCTCATTTTGAATGATGAATGATGACAGACTGCTTCCATCTTTATAAGTAGGAGAACTTGCACAGTTGACTAAATACTTTTTGCCCCATTGTATGTTTATCACTTACAGAGCAGTTTGCTATGTTGTTAGTGTTCAAACTCCAGATTAAGGACAGCATGTGCGTGCAAAGATAAGCTAGCATATATGTTAAACTGTGATACAATTGTACAAATGTATGTATACAGATATGTACCATAAAAGGAATCAGGACATTTTTTATAGAACAGTATATTTTAGACAGCATCCTGCTCAGACGGTCGTGCTCAAAGCATAGAGACAGAAATGACTGATCATACATTTCTTACCCAGCTTTCACTCAGTCTTGGAGTGATACTCCCACCCATGACCATCAACAGAACGAAATGTCATACACACATTATTCTGTAATATGTACTTTGAATAGCGGGAAAAGAATAAAACAGCATGTGGTACAAGCAAGGCAGCTACATTGGGGGTCAAACACTCTTATTCTATATAAACAAACCTTCCTGAACAACAATGACCTAGAGATTGAGAGAGAGAGAAAGAGATTTGAGAGAGAGTGAGAGAAAGAGAGGATGGAGGGGACAATCAGGTGCATCGTTTAGTATTTATTTAAATGCCTATGAATACAAGCCATTGATGAGAACAAATCATTTTAAGAAGCACATCTAAAATCTATTTTATTTTTAAAAATAAATAAAAAATAATATATATATATATATTTAATTTGCATCAGCCTGTGTTGGAGTAATTATGGGACGTTTTAGGCAAGACCTCCGTATTTGTGTAGCGGGCCACAGTCTGTGCATCTGCATGCTACCATGGCTACCCTGGCAGTTTTGTCTTACCATGACCTGTATAATGAGTGTCACATTAGCAACACAACAAATCAAAACACACAGCTGTCGGCCATATCGTGTCATCCGATTTTAATTAATATGATAAGTAATGCTTATTAGGCAAGCCTGCTTCTCTATCACTTTTCAATTTGCAAAAATTTAGGCTGGGATAAAAACCCTATGGGGGGGGTTTCTGTGAATAAAAATGAATATAAACGGATGTAACAAACCATCCATTAAGCTTTATAAATAAAGAACACATGCCAGCATTAGCTCACATTCAGATTTTAAAAACAAGAGAATCTTCCCATTTCCTGTAAATTGGGAATTTTGTTTTCACGGAGCAGGAAAAACTTGCTAATCGCTACTCGTTTTTTTTCCTGTCAGACATATTTACTTCTTTGAGGCAACGGAAGTGCAATCATTGGCCTGTTTCACCTCCACGCTGCCACCCAAACCTTCCCCTTTTGGAGAGGAGTATAGACGTGAGCCCCACTGACTGAAGCATATAAGACTCTTTGATTAAGCTAACATTGCTAATCAAGGAAATATTCAGTGGGCTTCCTGTAAAACCGCTTCTTCCTTGCTAGGTCTTAATTAGCCTATTCTCTAGCAAATAAGATGAGTTCACTTCAGCAATTGCCAAAATCATCTATATCATACATACAAAAAACATACAAACAGATGTGTTCCTGTATTCACATGTACACACACGCAAGACTCTGAGAACTGAAGAGAAGCAGAGTGAGAAAAGAAGATTTGCTAATAAACCATGCTGAGTTTGATTAACTTAAAGAAACTGATTGTGTTAAAAAAATGAAGAGAATATATGATCCCGGTATACATGACTCAAATTAAGGTCTCTAAATTTTAGTTCATTAAGTGTTAGATAATATATAACTAATAATATATATATATATTTTTTTATCCTGATGCAACCCTCATCCTTTCAGGCTTAGGACCGGACAATTTAACTTCTCCAATTCACCTAGAATGACAATTTAGCATTTCCAGGTTACCTAGCGTGAATGTCTATATAATAGTAGTAATATAGAAGTCTATAACAGTAAATTCTTCGACAGTTTCTAATTCTACAGTACCTATGCACACAAAAGGTTAATGCCAGCCAATGCCAACTAAAGCACTTTTGAATGTGAAAACATTTATGTAAAATAGTGCAACCGAGACGTACTCTATTATGATATCATATTTATAGCTTAGTGTATTATATTCTAAATAAAATGTAGATGTTAAATATTATAAAAACAATGACAAAATAAAAGTTTTATTAAATGCTGATGTCTGACACTCAGCTTAAAATATTGTGCAAAAACAAACAAAGCATAAATAAATATTATTTTTAAAAACCTGCCCAAATCCTGTAAATTGTGATGACTATGTCCTGGTGACAGTGCTGACACATTTGTAAGTGTCATTCAACTGAGGAGAGCTGCACTTCTGCCGAAATAGACGCCATTACCAGCCTCTTCACACAGCACTACTGACTTGGAGCGTCATCTCTGACAGGGCTGGGTGCATGTGCGTGTGTTTGTGTGTGTGTGTTTGCTCTGACATGTAGAATGATAGCTGCACACACCTCCACTCCCTCTGTCAACAACACTCAGCAATCAAGAGTACACTAAAACACCACTGCAGATAAAGTGCATAAATATTAGTGCTGTGTAATGTTTGTGTGTACACATATGTGGTGGGGGGGTTAAAAGGGTGATACGGAGGTACAATTGTGCAGCGGAACAAAGCATAATCACTTACATGCAGCAACATCCCACTTCACTGTATGCTAGCCATATAACCTAGACTTGACTGTTTTTTTCCCAGACAAGTGTCTAGAATTCCTTACTTCTATTACAATCCAAACAGTATGCAACATCAGCAACACTTTTACTAATTAAAAAGACTTCGAATGCTCTAATTTATCTAGCATACTACATTTTCAATGCCAAGATTAAAATTATCAATAGAAATACATAAATGTTAATACTTAAATGCGGAATTAAATACACTCAGTGTTTTCTTTAATAGGAACACCTATAGACCTGCTCATTTATGAAGTTATCAATTCATTCAAATATGTTACAGC
>JAOUQV010000043.1:15079718-15091769 GCA_028565295.1 Aspidoras spilotus
CTTATGCAATGTATGCAGAAACTGTGGAACTTATAAGGTAATTCTCTCTCTGCCTCTCTGCTACATAGACAATAAATTCAATAGAATACATAGACAATAAATTCAATGTACTTTAAAAAAGACTAAGGCATATGAAAAATCATGCTGTAAAGCAAATATGTCTACATAACTAACGAATGCACCAAAAACTGTAGTAAGACAAGAATCCTGTATTTCATTTCTGTAAAGCTGCTTGGTGACGATGTTCCATTGTAAATAGCACTATAGAAATGAATTATAATTTAATTGAACTGAATATGCTTTCTCTGTGGCAGATATGCCATGAGGCTCAAGAGTCACACAAGCCCTGGAGCCAGACACGAGGACAAGCAGCTGGCTGTACTTTGGTAAACATGACCCTGTAATCATTTTGATCTATCTGTGCTATTTTTATTATTGACTATAAACAGCAATACTGATCCGCAGTGATGGTTCCCACATTCCATCCACTGAAGTGCTTCACACAATTACCAACTATTTAGTATCTAACTACTATATTAGTTTGATCTATATCAGCTGAATCCTTACTTACATTATAGAAAAAGGGAGGGAAAGCCTCAAATCGTTGTCAAATGGTGAAATACTCAGGATTTTTTTTATTATTATGTAGTCACCTAAATCTGAAAGACACAACATTTATCTTTCTGGATTGTAGCTTCCGTTGTCTTGCTCTCCTTTACTGGCAAATGTTCCGGCTAAAAAAAGACCATGCCCTGAAATACTCCAAAGCCCTAACAGACTACTTCAAGGTAGGCTCCAACACCAGGAATGATTCCTGGAATAAAATTCATAATGATTGATGTTGCTAGGAGACGTCCTCCTCAAACTCTGGCATTCATGCTATACTGATTATCGCTTTACATTCAATGAAATTCAGCTTACTACTTTTGACCGATTCTACACTGATTTTCTTGTATCTGGTCTTACAGACTTTACCAAAAGTGCCTCCCTGGAACGATATTAAAAAGTATGGCTTTATTAAAACTGGATATTAAATATTGAAAAGGGTTCGATATAACTGACGCTAAGTGTGTGTGCTTGGGTTTGTGTTTCTGTAGGGGAAATATGCCTCCAAAATGCATATCCCCTGTTGGTTTAACTGGGTCTCAACCTGGAAGCTCAATCACCTATCCTTTCATCAACATTCCCCAGCGTATCCATCAGATGGCAGCAAATCACCTCAATATCACCAACAGTGTGCTCTACAGTTATGAGTACTGGGAGGTAGCCGACACCTTGGCCAAGGAAAACAAAGGTGCATTTATCATCCCTTAGAGCACATCACACTCTAAATACAACACATGTTACTGATTACTGATACATTGAATTTTCTTTTTTCTTTTGAAATCTACTATCAAGCTCTAACAAGACTACGGTCCGTTTTGGCAGTAAACAAGCATGATTCTATTGAATCTATGTCACAGCTAGTAGGAACAATGTCAAACAAACTATTATATAAACATTTAGTAGAAATTATTAACAACTACACACACACACACACAGAACATTATTCAGGGGAGGCATTAGAGAACATTTCATTTAAAAGTAAATATTTATAACACTTATTACTATTATTAATATTTTTATTACATGTTTGTTATTATTATTAAGTTCAGATGTTGTATAATAACAAATATAACAAATATAATAAACAATATAAAAAACAAAAACAGAATACGATGATTTGCAAATCAATTTCAACCCATATTCAATTGAATATTCTACAAAGACAAGATATTTAATATTCAAATGGGTGAACTTGTTTTGAATTCGATGCCTGCAACATGTTCTAAAAGAGTTGCGACAGGGGCATGTTTACTACTGTGTTTCATCACCTTTACTTTTAACAATTTGGGAACCCATTGATGCTGAAAGATAGATACATACAGGTTTTAGAGCAATATATACTGCACTCCGAGCAATGTCGTTTCCAGAGAAGTCCCTGATTATTTCAGACAATGCCAAGCCACATTCTGCACATGTTGGCCTTGTAGCCTTCTAGTGGCCTTGTGAAGGTATGCAGGTACTAGACTGGCCCATTTAAAAATGTTTGATGCAAAATGGGACAACAGAAACCCGGACTGTTGAGCAACTGACGTTGTACATCAAGCAAGAATGAGAAAGAAATCCACCTACCAAGCCTCAGCAATTAATGTCCTCAGTTTCCATACTATTTAGAATTGTTAAAATGAAATAAAATCTCATTTGTTTAGGATTGTGTTGCAGGCATTGAATGAGTTGCAAAATACAAGTTAATATGTTTGAACATTAAATATCTTGCATTTGTAGTGTATTCAATTGAATATTCATTGAAAATGAGTTGCGAATTATCTAATGTTTTTATGTTTTGCACAATGTCCCAACTTCAGTGGAGTTGGGGTTGTATTTGATATGTATTAAAAAGCAACAGTTATAAACATTATTGTGCTTAATTCACATACACATACATTCTCATTTTTTAAGTTTTTTCCCCCTTGTCTGTCTCCTTCTGTACATCCAGAGTTCTTCAACTACCTGAACACACTGACTGGACCCCTGACTCTACACAGCAGCATGGCTCATATAGTCCAGTACACAAGACAGGGTTTACAATGGATACGGATGAGTGCCAATTTGTCCTAGCTCTCAGGCTCTCTGCCACACTAATGCTCTTCTGTATTACACACTGTGAACTTAACCAATTTTCAAATTTACCTTGTCAGTCTGAAATACAACAAAAGTCAGTTCATTTACTTTAACCCAGCCATGCTGTCTATTTGGACAAAAATGCACAACTACAGTATAATATGTCCTAACAGTCTCTTCTGGTGAAGTTGCATTATATGCTGTCATCTTAACCCTTCTCTTGCCACAATTAAATTCATCATGTCTTCATAAGAAAACAGCCCACAATTAAAAGACACATATTTGTATGTCTCTTTTTGAAGTGGACATATATAAGGAAGTCTGAATGTCTATAGCAAAATCCCGCATTTGTACCTCAGACAAACTGTTATTTTGCCAAATATGCCACATTTTTATAAAATGTGGTGAAGAAAAGCATTCTTCATTTGTAATACTAATGTGGAATGATGTAGCTTAAAACAGTGAAGTGTTTTATTTCAGTAGGTCATGGCATTTGCTGGCATATGTACAGTTTGTTAACAAGAAACTTTTTTTAAGTTGTCATATTTTTGTATTCATTTTGATGTCTTTAAAGCACTGTGAATATTGTCAACAATTTTCTAAAAAAAGACTTTTATAAAGATTTTTGTGCAGTTGGTATCATTGTAAAGTGCACTGTGTTGCCTAATATGCAAAATATTGTCATAAAAAATAAAACCTAAATGATGATCAGCTGACCACAACTTTGCACTGCTCTGATGTCATAGATTTTCTAAATTCCACTGGCCCATTTTGGCTAGTCAGAATTGAGTATTAACTATCACTGTTTTTTTTCTTTTGCAAATGTATTCTATAGTTCAGGGTCTTTTTATGTCTTCAATCCAAGTCATTATTATTGTTATTGTTCATGTTGTGTCTGTGCTTCATCATTATAGACTGAACTATCACTAACTACTACTATATAATCACTGGTAAAGTGCCCGAGTTGGTGGGTTATGTAGTTTTGACTAAGCACAGGTAGATAACACCTACAGGTGTGATAGATGTAGCTTGTAGGATTGGTGTCCATATTTCAGTCACAGAAACCATAAACTAACATCCAGGAAAATTCTCACACCAGCAAACCACGTTTTGATCTGAGCGTGTGAAATGGCAGAGGTGCTGCATCAAGCATGGGTCGACTTGCGTATTGAGGATGTTCACCACCTTGTGAAGTCTGTTCTGGTCAGTGTGCTGTAATCAAGGTAAACAGATTATCCTAAACCATACGCCCACAGATACTGAAAATATTTTTAATGACTTAAAATGGTGCGGAATTAACGCCGTAGCATGTTGGGGGAAGATACGAGTCATGTACCAATACGTGCGAGTGTTCATGTAACACAGCCGTATAAACACTTGGCTCTCCCATAGAGGGAAAGACAGATGGGCTATTTCGCCTGGTCATCTATATTACTACAAATAAGTATGTATAATACACACTGGGATAAAACGCTACATTAACGTTTTGCACTGACATAGTGCCGACTCCAAAATATTACACCGTTCCACGCATTTCCAACGCAAACCCACTTCGTTCTCGGCCACAAAATCCCATCCAATCCAATTACAAACAGAACCTGACCTCTGACTAGTGACTAGTGACTACTAGCTGCTGAGTTCTTAGTTTTACTCGCGCTGACAGACCGACGCCAGATGTATAATGGGCGTGGCCACAAAGGCACCGCCCCTCCCCGCGATCCCTGAGTTCCAACTTAACCAGAAGAGCTTCTGCTGCTCTACGGGGTAGTTGTATTTTAGGGAGAGGTATTTCGCGTGATGTTGTTTTTGTAAAAAGACGAAAAGGAAAGGTTTTACCTTTACACGATGGACTCTGGTGCAGAGAGAGCAGACCCTGGAGACAGCGAGCAGGATGACCGAGAGGGTGTATTCGAAGTGGAAAGAATTATTGACAAGAGAGTGGAAGATGTGAGTGAGGACGACTTCTAGCTGGTTGACTCGTTTATATCACGCTAGCTAGGATGCCATCTTGTTAGCTGGCGCAGCAACACTTTTAGATCAGTTATATGTGCATGATGTTTTGAATCTTGTTGACACTGTGCGGGTAATCGAGAAGCGACTCATATTTTCCAGTGATCCGTCTTGCTGAGTGTTGCTAACATTTGCTAACGAAAGCTAGCATAGCCAACGTAATCTTGGCTAACTTTCATAGCGTTAGCTGCTGGCTAGCGCCAAGGGTCACTTTATTGCTGTTAAACAAGGTAGCAACAGATTATCATGGAAACAAGTGTGCAGTGTCTATTTTTGGCTCTTTGTTTGGTTAGGCCTTTAATCTGGTTTCACGCAATCTTTGAAAATGCATCATTTTATCCAGAAGACATGAGCATATATTGGTCAATATTTGAAGCAGAGTGAAATAAAAAAAAAATAGTATCATGCTTTACCAACCCTGCTGACCTGAGTGACTCGTTTTGTGACGACACTTCTAGTTGAAGGACCGGTAGTCATTAATAGGCGATATGCACAGGGTGAGGTGTATTTAGAGTCATTGTACAGCTAGCTAGTTTTCGGCTCGTCAGTCAGCAGAATGGCGCAGCGGTGTGTTTGCTTAGACAGCAGCACTAAAGTACGTAAAGCATGAAACAACAGTTCTATTAGTTTAGCGAGCGTATGCATACATGAACGTAAGCTTTAGAGTTCTGATATAGTTTCCCCCCACGATGTGTGTCTCAGCACTTTCCCTTCCTGTTGAGAGGCTTTATGAACTATCTGGCATTGACAGCTATCACATTACAGCTTGACACAACACCACAAACCAGAAGTGCTCTGTTAAATGCACGCTGATTTGTTCCTGCTGCGTAAATATTGGTTCCAGTAAAAATGTTCGCACACAGAACTGTTAGTCAGTGTATTCTCCTCCAAAGACCAGAGCACCATAAGTGTATACCCAAGTATAATCATTTTTTTCTATTCAGTGAAAATAGTGGTTGATCCAAAATTACCTGCATGGTGAAATGAATCAATCAGCATACCATGCAACACAGATAGCTGCTCTTGGTATCTGCTGTGTTTGTTTTTGTGGACCCTGTCACCTCTGAACAGAGATTAGCTGTGTTTCCATTACAGTTTTGTACAAAACATTTTCACAAATGCGACTTGAACGTGTTTCCATTGACTGGAATTTAAAGGTGTTGTATTGCAAGATTTAAAAGAGACCTTAAGAGACCTTAATTCCGGGAAGATGGAGGATCAAAGCGTAAATTTGCATCAGCGTCAAGCGCTGTTGTTTGCTATGCAGAATTTTTATTGTATTATCTTCTTTTATTATACTGAGAAATATCTTCTGTTCGTGTGGTTTCAAGTGATTTTGTAATTTTAAAAAACAACACCTTGAGAGCGTAAACCTTTTTGCATAGTTGAGACACTTTTTGAAAATCAGGTGTTTCCATAAACAATATTTCTACTGATATTTTGCTTTTGTATGTGTAATGGAAACACGTGTATTATGTAATGAAACAGACCGCGTGTAAGGGCTCTAAACCATATCAGTTATTTTTGATTCAACTGATGCCACTTTCACACAAGTTTCTCACAAGTTCTGCAATATCAGTTCCAGAGATTTTCTGGAGTTGCCCTTTCACATATGTAAGGAACTTCCTGGAGATGTTCTTTGTGGGCACTGCAGAGGGCATTTTCTGCGTTCCTATGCAAGGGTTGTTGCATGGGCAGTGTACACTGTGGAAGTAGGACAGTTTTGTTTACTCTGATAATATCGGGTGACTTAATCATAATGACCAGTTTTGTGTCAGAATTAATATTGAATGTAATTGCATGTATCTGCAATATAAGAGAAGGACAGGAAAGGAATAAACATAAATGTTATTTTCTTAGACATGACTGTCAATTTGCGTTATTGTTGTTATTCATGTATACCTGAGATTCCGATGCTGATCGGTGTGTGATCAAACAATGAGTGCTTCTACATGCAGTCATGTTAAGCATTATAAATAGTAAACAGAGAGTTCATGGTCTATCCCCTTTCTCAGCCCACTGCGATTTTCTAGAACGTTTACAGCTGTGTTTACACACATGCTGGATGATGCTTTAGCTGGACATTGATGAGGGTGCTAGGAGGATAAGGGCCGGGTCGATTTTTTTGGGTGGTCCCGTTCACACATACAGCACCTACGGGTAAATTCAGAAACAAATCAGGATTCCCGGGCATGTGTAAAAGGGGCACAGTTGACTAGAACTACAGCTTTTCAATTATATGACTAATAGCACACAAACACAACCGAATTTGTTAAATAATGCTGACCGACTGCATCTTTCATAACAAATATAGAATAATTATTCATGTTTGATTAGATTAAGTGCAGTGGATTATGGGGCTATTTGATTAAAATCACTTTTTTTATAATCAGTTTCTAAATGAGTGGTCTTTACTGTACCAATTATTTTGATATAGCAAATTTTGCGTTTACATTTGCATATTCATAAAAGTGTAATTCTGTAACATGAAGTAGAGAGGGATAGATATAGATACTATACAGATAAATGCACATTTAGAGGGAATTGGCCTATATGTTGCAGATGTTGGGATCTTTGTTAATTTAAATATTGATGATGAGGGTTGCTGGTGATTTGAGACGAGCAGAATGAGGAAAGAGTGGTGCAACTGCCAGGGAAGCAGGTCCACCCACTCTGATCCGAATGAATGCAGATCTTTGTGTCCAAACTGTAGTGATTATTCAGTTGCTGCCCTGAAACAAAGGATTAGTTTAATTGGTTGCTGTTACGAAGCATAATCCATAAAATTAACCTGTGTAACATTATACCCGCTCAATATTGATTGCATTAACACAACGTACAGCCCGTATCTCTAGACCATATAGAATTATGAAAGGAAAATGATTGTTACACTTTTTCATTTGTATTTTGAATATTTTTTGGTGACCAACACTAATTTTGGTATATTACTTTAGGGTGAGATTCTATACCGTGTGCGGTGGAAAAACTATTCATCTGATGATGATACCTGGGAGCCCCCATCTCACCTGGAGGACTGTAGTGAGGTGCTGCATGCCTATGAGAGGTCCCTGGCTGAGAAAAAACGTAAAGAGTCCAGTATGGTAAGACTTATTAAACGATATTCCTTACACAGTCTAAACATGTTTTTAATGTGCAATGTAAAATATTTTGTCATGTGTAAACAGTATATTACTGTTGTCTTTCATCAGAAGCTGCCTTTAAATAGCGACTTATTTGATGCAAACTCTGAGAGTGACAGTGATAAAGATAGACAGAAGAAAGACCTACCTTGTAAGAAAAAGAAGAAAAAGAAGAAGCATGCAGAGGACTCTGAGGATGAGAAGTCTGAGAAGGACAAGAAGAAAAAGAAAAAGAAGGAGAAATGGAAGGAAGACCAGCCATTGCCTGCTCCTGAGTCTGAAGAAGAGGAGGAAAGGGTTCCTACACCACCACCTTCTAAGAAAGGAAAGACTTCAGATTCTAAAAAAAGAGCTGTTGAAAAGGAAACAGACGAGAATGATGATGCTCTTGCAAAGAAACTCAAAAAAGAAAACAAAGCTAAAGATGAAGGGAAACAAAAGAAAGAAAATGTTGATGAAAAGAAGAAAAAAAAGGTTAAGTCAAAAAAAGAGATTCAGAGCTCAGATGATGAGACGGACAAAAGTGATTCACCATCAGAATTATACACTGATGATGCTTCTTCAACAGGCAATCTTAGTATTACCGCAAAACCTACAACTTCCAAACCAACAGAGAAGTCCACTCGGGGTGAAATTGTTAGTGACCATTCCACTGCAAAACTGAAGAAAAATAAATCTAAATTGAAGCTGCAAGATTTCAAAGATTTGGCTCAGGACAAGAACCATAAAAGTTCAGCTCAGCAGTTCAGAGAGAGCAGTCTAAATATGTTGAAGACCCTGACTAGTAGTAAGAGCAGCAGCAAGTCATCGCGGAGTGAGGAAGAGCCTGACTCCAGTGACACAGGAGTCCAAGCAAGAGCAAAAAGCCAGACTAGAGGTCCAGACTTAAACTCTACTCCTCCTCTACTATCTTCCTCTTCTTCTTCCTCTACAATCTTAGCTGCTTCAAGCAAGCAGAGAGAAGAGGAGTTGAAGGAGACAAAAGAAGATGCTGGAGAGAAGGGTGCTCCGAATAATCTCTTTGAGAAATTTTTGCTAAATTGTGAGGCTAAGGATCGAACACCAAGGAAACAGGCAACTCATACAACACCAAAGGTACAGGTCAGTTATTTATTTATTTGTTGATGCATGTACTTGGATACGTTGTTTATTTTGGCCTTAATGTTATTTTTCAGAATTTAGTTAAAACTGACAAAAAACGAAAGGAGTCTCCAGTACAGAGGACTGAGTCTGACCAGGCTGAGAAGTCAAAGGATGGTAAGTGAAAAGGATTCCACAGATGTTAATGTGTTATCTTAATATTTTTTCACCACTAATATTTTAGTGTTCATATCCAGGCCCTATTGACAATGAGACAGACAAAAGACAGGAAAAGACCATACTGGATTCCGAAAAGTGTGACGGGTCAAATGAACCTGTGGCAAAGTTAAAGGAGGATATACAGCGTGAGCAGAAAGAAGAGGAGCATCAAAGGAGGAAAGAAAGGCTTGAGGAGGAAGAGAAAAAGAAAAAAGAGAGGTTTGAAGAGTCTCAGAGAGAACGGAAGCAGAGGATGGAAGAGGCACAGAGAGAAAGACAAAGACTAGCAGAAGAGGCCCGGTTAGATCGGCTGGCGTCTTCTGGGTCTACTGAAGACTCGAGATGGAAGGAGAGGAGACGAAGAAGGCGGGAGGACAGCGAGTCTCGCCTTCTTATAACCAGCAATGACAATCAGGAGTCTCAGGGCCCTGTGGAACGCCCTGATAAAACACCTGGTATGAATCAACAACGTTGTATCTAGGTTTTAATAATCAGGCTTTTTCTCTAATAATCTTCTCACTTCCACTGTAATATAATTGAAATGGCCAGGTGTGAGCACATGCAAATGCTCAGAGCAGTGGGTAACCCTGACCAAGATGCATTGCTCAATGGCACTTAAGTTGTGTATATATTTTACCAGACCAAGGAACAAACCCGTGAGTTTTGGATCCCAAAGCCACTTCTCTGACCTTTAGGCCATGGCACTACCACTAATTCTAGTATATTGTAGTTATTTATATAACATTTTAGCATTAATGACTGTTTCATGACATGTACAAGGTTATATTGATCACAGATAAATTCATACACAAGGTTACAGTAGCTTGCAAAAGTAGTCATACCCCTTGAACGTTTCCATATTTTGTCAAATGACCACCACAAATATAATGTATTTCTTTGGAAATTAATGTGAAAGACCAACACAAAGTGGAAAGAATAAAATTATACATGATTTAAAACATTTTTTTGCAAAAAAAAAACTCTAAAGTGCGGTGTGCAAAAGTATTCAGCCCCCTTTTCTCTGAGTGCAGCTGATTGCATTCAGAAGTTGCCTGATTACTGCTAATGACTAAAAAGTGTCCACCTGTGTGTAATCTAATCTCAATACAAATACAGCTGCCTCAGAGGTTGGTTAAGAGAATATTAGTGAATAAACAACCTTATGAAGTCCAAAGAACACACCAGACAGGTCAGGCATAAGGTTGTGGAGAAGGATTTCCCAAACTTGCTCACAGAGCACTGGTCAATTTATTATCCAGGGAAAAAAAAGTATGGCATAACTGTAAACCTACTAAGAAAAGGCCGTCCACCTAAACTTACAGGCCAAGGAGAGCGCTGCTCTGAGATGCAGCCAAGAGGCACATGTTGACTCTGATTCCCTTTCAGTAGGACAACGACCCTAAACAAAGCCAGGGCTACAATGTAATGGTTTAAAACAAAACATATTCATGTAATAGAATGGCCCGGTTAAAGTTCAGACCTAAACCCAGAGAATTTGTGGCAAGATCTGAAAGCTGCTGTTTACAAATGATCTCCATCTAATCTGACTGAGCTTGAGCTGTTTTTGCGAAGACGAATGTGCAAAACTGGTAGAGACATACCACAAAAAAACTTGCACCTGCAGAAAAAGGTGGTTCCACAAAGTATTGACTCAGGGTGGCTGAATACTTCTGCACACCACACTTTTCAGTTTCATGTATAGTTTTCTTTCCACTTGACAATTGTATATCACTTTGTGTTGGTCTTTCACATTAAATTCGAATGAAATATATTTGTATGCGATTGTAATGTGACAAAATATGGAATTTTGTCTGACCTGTATTGTTGAATCATGATTTAATTTCAGGGACAATCTGAATCCTTACCGGCTACTCCAGTCTCTTTTTACAGTTCAAAGAACTGCTCGCTAGGTAAATTGGAAATGCTAAATTATCATTGACTTGTGTATAGATACTTTTATATTTTCAAAAGTATTCGTTTCTCTGCCTTGACTCACATATGAGCTAATTCATAGGGTGCAGTATGGTCGGTCCACCCTTTGCAGCTAGAACAGCTTTACTGTTCTGGGAAGGCTGTCCACAAGGTTTAAGAGTGTATGGGATTTTTGGACCATTCTTCCAGCAGTGAATTTGTGAGTTCGCACATTGATGTTGGATGAGAAGGCCTGGCTCTCTGTCAAACTTGTGTATGAGTAGACACTTGTTCCATTGACCTGCCTTTGGTGCCGAAGGTGACTTTAATCAATAAAATATCTCATCTAGCCATACTTAAATACTGTGGATTTGTGTAACAGACAAGGGCCCACCTTCTCTCAATCTTGGAGTTGAGCTAAAGCTGGACTGGATGACGCTGGAAGACTTTCAAAAACATTTGAATGGAGAGGATGAAAATCTTTCCCCCTTATCCTTGACTCCCAGTGAGTTTTACAAATAACCCCACCCCACCACATAAGTGATCATAGTATAAGATAAGTATTTAAATTAGTCGTGAACGTGTACTGTTGTTTTCTTGCACAGCTGAGTTGCGAGATGCTGTGAAAAATGGGAATTATGTGGCTGTGAAACGTGCACTCAACTCAAAAGAGGAGTATAACCTGGACCAGGAGGTAAGGTGTAATTTTACAAAAATATACTTGCAGAAACCGTGCAGGGGTTAGACAATGAAACTGAAACACCTGGTTTTAGACCACAATAGTTTATTAGTATGCCGTAGGGCCTCCTTTTGCGGCCAATACAGCGTCAGTTTATCTTGGGAATGACGCATACAAGTCTTGCACAATGGTCAGAGGGATATCAAGCCATGCTTCTTGCAGGATAGTAGCCAGGTCACTATGTGATGCTGGTGGAGGAAAACGTTTCTTTAATTGCTCCTCCAAAACACCCCAAAGTGGCTCTTGATACATCACAAAGACTTGCTGTCTTGGTCACAGATGCGCCAG
>JAOUQV010000043.1:15097500-15108191 GCA_028565295.1 Aspidoras spilotus
TGACCTGGCCACTATCCTGCAAGAAGAATGGCTTAAAATCCCTTTGACCACTGTGCAAGACTTGTATGTGTCGTTCCTAAGACGAATTGACGCTGTATTGGCCGCAAAAGGAGGCGCTATACCATACTAATAAATTATTGTGGTCTAAAACCATAAAAAGCTTAATCCTCATAATTCCATTTATTTCTCTATTTCTGCACATTTAATTCCAAATGAATTAATTGTTATTTGGCACCAGAAATGGCATTTTTTCTGTATATCCACAAATTCTCAATCGGATTAAGTTTTAGGAATTGGGCTGGATACTTTTATAATTTCAGTCTTGTTAGACCCGAACTAGAACGTTGCCTGCTTGCTGGTGTGTTTGGGGTAGTTGTCCTGCTGAAACGCACATTTCGAGGACATTTCAGCATGACCTCTTTCAGTATTTTGATATATTTAAACTGTTGCTTGGTATGTGATAAATGGGCCTGACTCCAAAGTAAGATATATCCCCAAACCATTATGCTTCCATCTCCATGTGCTGCAGTCTTTACAGTGAGCCATAGCTTAAATTTGGGTTTTTATGGGTCGCCTGTGGCCTATGGTCATCTATAGAATGTTTTACCACCACTTTTTAGGCTAGTCAATTTGTTCTTTAATACACTGTAAACACTGGAAGAACGTTTTTTTTTTTCAGTAATGTTACTTGGGTTATGTTACACGAGGGTTTCTTGCAAATAGTTCATGTTAGACGTCTTCTGATTGTTGCAGTATGCACAGGTCACTGATTGCCTTTTTTGATTTCCCTGGAGCTGATCATTGGATGCTTCTTTCCCATTCTTGTTATTCTATGATCCATGCAAATAGTATTATTTCTATTCATTGTGTTTTTTTTTGGCCATTTTAAAGCATTTGAGGTTATTTTATTTGAGCAGCCAATTATTTTCTGCTCATTGGTTTTCCCTTTCTAATCAAGTCCTTGATAGAAAAATTGTTATACTTAAGTAAAAGGTCTGGGATGACCCAGTTTACTCACTGAGGAAGGGCTAAAACCAGTCGCTACAACATATACACTATATTCACAAAAGTCACCTGCCTTGACTCACATGAGCTAATCCATTGGGTTAAATATAGCATTGGTCCACCAGCTTCAACTGTTCTGGGAAGGCTGTCCACATGGTTTAGGAGTGTGTTTATAAGAACTTTTGACCATTCTTCCAGATGCGCATGTGTAAGGTCACACACTGATGTTAGATGAGAAGGCCTGGCTCTCAGTCTCCGATCTAATTCATCCTGAAGATGTTCTATCAGGTTAAGGTCAAGACTCTGTGCAGGCCAGTCAAGTTAATCCATGCCAAACTCTGTCATCCGTGTATTTATAAAGCTTGCTTTGTGCACTGGTGCACAGCTATGTTGGAAGAGGAAGGGGCCAGCTCCAAACTGTTCCCACAAGTTGGAAGCATGGAATTGTTCTAAATGTCTTGGTATGCTGACGCATTTATACACCTGTGGCCATGGAAGTAATTGGTAAAACCTTATTCTGATCATTTGGATGGGTGAGCAAGTACTTTTGGAAACAAAGTGTACATTTACTGGTCACATTATTAGGTACATCTTGCTAGTAAATGGTCGGATCTTTTGTGGAATGCTATCAACAGAGATGGTATTTTGCATTTCTAAGTGATTGAGTTACATTTGCTTTTTCCAACAACCATGCCACTTTGAAACGCCCCTTAAATCATCTTTCTTCCCCATTATAATGCTTTCCCATGTTGTATTATCTACCAGTAATTAAAATTAAACAGTGATGGACTGCTACTAGTCTGAACATGACTGTATATACAGTGGCGGACCATTATTGATTAAAGGGCAGGAGCAAATATATTATAAGGTCACCCTAATGCATGTCAAAGGGCCTCATTCATGCGCCAACACTAAAGATGCACCATGTATGTTAAAATAGTTTTCATGCTTGATTTATTCACATTATATTCAATTAGATTTATCTCTATAGCCCTTTTAATAATGGAACAAAGCAACTTTACAGAAACAATACAGAATATGATCATGAGGATTTAATGTTGTTATATTAGGAAAATGTTATCATACACTGCTAATCTAAACTTTTGAAATGTCCATTTCACAAATACCAAAGAAATTTTACATGTTTAACAAATGCAAATGTAAAAAATATCAAGTAAGTAATTATAAGTAGAATTCTATTTGGTTTATGTGCTCATGTACAGGTGCATCTAAAAAATTATAAGATCATAAAAAAGCAGTAGTTCAATACAAACAGTGAAATGCATGCATTATATAGATTCATTACAAACACTGATCTATTTCAAATATTCACATTTTCTGAGATAGTGATTTTGGGTTTTCACAGGCTGTAAGCCATAATCATCAACATTAACAGAAATAAACACGTTTTGATGCTATTCTAATTTATTGAGATGAACCTGTATATGTCGATGACCTTATTATGGTCAATTTGAATATTGCTCTTAATTGACACCAGAAAAATATCAGAGAGTCTTCTTACTCCATATCAGTTTCTGACCTGGGTTTTGATTAGCTTTGATTTAGAAAATGATCACGCTACTGAAGAACGTGTCACTGGGATTGTAACATATGTTTAAGACACCTTAGCACACCTTGGACACTACTGAATGGAAGAGCGTAGGATAAGTGGAATACCATTGGTTCAGTGACAAGATTATTGTAATAATTATTACTGATTATTGTAATACTGGCACACACCTTTGACTGATAAACCAACTCCATCATTCGTCAACTTTAGATGGTAAGACAGTAAAGACCACAAAAGAGTGACCTAGCAGGCCTAGAATCACTATATCATACATATGGAATAATGATGTATGACGATCTCTAAGAACAGAATTTATCCCAACGTGGGGGCATCTACAGTACATTATATAACATCTACTTCACTGGTAAGGCTTCGATTAGAAAACTTGCACATATTCTCTCTAATGCAAATTCGCCCTTTGCATGCCATTTTGTCTAGCAGAACGGGCACTGCTAAGGAGGGGCACAATAAATGACAATAATGCACAATCGTCTATTAAGAGACAGCGAAATAAGGGCACTTCTTAAGACACATTATCGAATTTTCTTGCTCTAGAGGGCAAAACATAAGATATTGCAAGAAACTACACCCAAGACGGCGCTCAGTTATATATTCTCAATATAAAGTGCAGCCAATAGGGTACTTTATGCCCTCTAGACTGACAAACAGGACACAAATTGCCCTATTCGCTGCCTTTCATAGGGCAAATCAATAAGTGTGTGCCTGCCGCCTCTTAAAGTAAGGGTCTCGAATCGTTTTAGGAAAGCCAAGACAATGAAGAATGAAATATTGACAATAAATTGTAAACCGCCGTTTCTTTTAATATCACCACCACATTCGAAGAGATAATAATTATTGAACGGTGTAGATTATTTGTAAGTAACGTTATAACACAATAGCCTCCAGCAATCAATTAATAATTAAAAAATAAAGCTCGTAAATTAGCCACCGGGGAAACGTGCAGCAACGTGGACGCGCCCGCATATGAGTCACGGGTCTGTCAAAATAAGAGCCAGTGAAGCTATTAATGTTTATGTCGAGGGGTTGATATTCATTAACATATATAAACCTAGATTTTCTCTTTAACCAGTATAACTTTTTTAAACCAACACAACTGCTATGAGAATCTTTACACATAGGCGTAAGATGCAATAATATGACGTAATCCGTCAAATTATACCACTTAAGTAACAGAATACTTTTATTTCTGTTTGAAAAATACGACACATTTCACCAGAACATTCATTGATATAATGTTGGGTTTCTTATGTTTATCTTGTATTTGGGTATATTTTAGAGTGACAATCAGCCTGTTGAACTGGACATTACTGAAGCTTGAGGGAAGTTTAAAATCCGTTTCGGGTAATACAGGTAAGTGATGGAAACCCCATAAGAGATGGGTAACGTATACAATGCTCACTGAAGCGTTTAGTTTTATTGCATTTTCAGTTTTGTGTATGTGGGCCGCCATATTTTAACTCCCCTCTACAGTTCACTTACGGCTCGTTGTTGTTTTTCGTCTTCTCCCCTATATATTTTAGCGTTATATCTCATCTACAGCAGTATCACAAGTCAGGACTTGGCCGTTATTATCATAACACTTATACCTATTTTAACAAGCATGAAATCACACCAATGCATGTAAATAAGCAGCATTGAAACAGTTTTAATATGATTGAATAAAAATTCAACGAGTGAATATTTAGGATAAATAAATTTTGCTGATGTTTAATACAAATAATTTTGTTGGAACAAAGAATTGAAAAGTTAAAATATAAAATTCAGAATTTATGATTACATGGATATACAGTAAATATGCGTTAATGTGACAATAATAACAGTAAATTTGATTAAATGCACATTTACATTTATATTTATATATAAGTTAATCCGAGACGGAGCGCATGCGCGAAACTGAGCGGTTAGGAACTCGCTGTTAGTATCCTCCCACGCGCCTGGAACGTCCGCACCTTTTGCGCATGCGTGGCTGAATTTATGTCAAGGCACAAAACTGGCGCTCTGTCGGTTCAGCTCTTCTCCGGTAAGAATTTTCACTGGTGCTTTTGATGCTATAGGTACTGTCTTTAATTGGCCAAAGTTCTTACAACTCTATCGTGCATAGCTCGTCATAAACGCAGGATTCGGGTCACCTGCGTTGTTTTTAATTCGAATTTAACCCGGAGAGAAGCAGGCAATTCTAACCCGCCTGAGATTTTCTCCCCCTCTCTGCCGTGGTACGGCTCTGTTACTTGCTGAGAGTCCGCGTATTGTTTCTCTCGCGCTTTTAATGGCGGACGGGAGACCATACTACCCACTGAGGGGTGATTACAGCTCAGCTATAGCACGCTATTTTCTCATCTATCCGAGTATAAATCGGATAGATTACGTATGATTTATTTCATCATCGAGTCAACATGACTTATAATCGTCTAGACGGTCTTTTAAATTGTGTACAGAGGCGTTATAGTTGATGCACTTAGGTGCAGGGCGCCACCTCTGGTAGCCACGCGCATGGCCTTTTAATTGCCCGGGGTAAAAGCTCAGGGGTAACTTCCAAATTAAATGTTCAGCCCAATAGTACAAACATATTGAAAAATAATTCGAAGTCACATTTCTGCTAATGTGCTTATTTGCGACATTTATTAGTAATCTATATATGGTGAGTGTACCATAACAAAGAGTGTGAAATTGTCATGGTTTGTGAAAAATGAATGTTCTTGGACCTTGTTATTGGTAATTTTAGCAGTTAGTTTTTCTCAATGCTACGATTATTCGCGAATACGTTGCGACGTTTCTCCGTAGCTAATAACAATGGCGCACAGGCTCTCCTCCCTCCACTTCCACGCTAATCCAATGGCTGCATGTGCCACAGAGGCCAGGGGTGTGAACGGAAACGAGGCCACACTTCAAACTCCAAAACACGTTTTTACTCTACATAGTTACAGATTGTGTTATTTATTTATTTATATTTGTTCTTTGAATTGCGGCGTCTTTTTTAGTCGTTTCAGTATAGCATATGTGTAGCGCGTGCAGGCGGGAGCGAGGAGCTGCGGCCCTGGTTCAGTCACAATCCACATCGATGAAGTGCACAATGAAGGGTACATCCAGAGTGGGCATCAGTCTGTTTCCCCTTCAGACGAAACCTGAAAATTTTCTAGGTTGGTGTGTTTCGACAAAATGCTGCAGTTAGTTAAGAGAAGCAACTTTAGAGCAAGGCACTTTCCTATAAAATACATCTCAAATGCGTTACTGTGTGGCATGAACATGGTGATTATTGATTACTCTGTTCTAATGATACCGGTCGTACTCATTTGCACGTTTAGTCTTTACATTCATAGCACAAACCATGAAGATATGCAAAATTTCTCTTGAATATTGTAAAATGTCTACATTAATTCCTTCAGAATAAGTATTATATATGTACAGTATAGTTATGATTCAATCATGTGTTGGTGATTTATCCTTCGGGGGAAAAATATAACCTATGACACTTCCATAATGTTTTATAAATGTCTGTCTAATCATAGCCTATATATTATGCAGCTCTTTGTGTGATGGACCATTAATGGCTGTTCTTTTTTTTGTCATAAAGAATATGCAGGTTTACCACTTAGATCTCGAACGGTTACTTCATTGGGACCAACTAGCTTATAATGGATTGGTCCACATTACTGTTTATTTACAGCATGCTGATGTTGGAGAACAGACAAGGTGGAAAATATTCTCCATTACCAGTCTGACCCATGGATGTGCAGCTGTTGCTGAAATACTGATACCACACATCTGGGCTATCTGTCCTAGGTCAAAGTCGCTCCATTAACCCAAAGCTGCTATGTGATGCCCTTCTGCAATGCAATGGACAGCATATATGAGAGCCAGCTGTGACCTAGCCACCAATTAGGGCACATCATTACAGCATACTGTATGTTGAGCATATGTTACTTGCCAGTAATCTTAGTTGAGTGGATCAAGTAAACCAAACTTATCAACACCTGAGCAGATGTGCGAATCAGCTGTGCTTTAGTATAATTCAGTTTTACAGTCTGAGCCTGCATTTCTGATCGGAAAGGCTGGGGATTCAAGCCCAGCACTGATGGGCTACCAGTGCCTATGAACAAGACCCTAAAAATGTATTCTTCAGTGGTGCAATTGCAGTATAATGCCAACCCCAAGTTTTTAATTGGTGACTCTCTTTAATTTTTTTATTCTGCATTGACTTATGTTTAACACATCTGCTGAGAGGGTGTTTTCTGTACTTCTACTGTTCTGTTGGAGTGTTTCTGTACTCATTCTAGCTAAAAGACCATGAGAACAGTGCTTGAAGCTTTTAAAATAATTTTACCTCCTTGTTTAAGAGCTAAAGTCACTAGCCTAGCTAAAGTAATGTGCTGTATTAACTACTACTAATGCTTCTGGGTTATATTAACTATGGTATGTGTTATATGATCTAAGTTCCTTAAAGAATGATTAACCAGTTGTAGCTTAGCAACTGCAACCTATCCAGACACCTTTTCAAAAGCTGTGAGCATTCAATCAAACACTTTGTGCACTTGCTACCTTACAATATTTATTTTAAAACTCGAAAGACTGAGCAACCAATCTTGTTGGTTATTTGAAATTTACTAGTGTCTAATAAAAGGGGTAGCATAAAATTTGTGAGGTGATTTGGACACTTTCTAAAATGCAGTTTCGCTTGGGGGCAGTCGTGGCTTAATGGATAGGGTTAGAGGGCTGGTGATAAACGGATCGCCTGTTCACAGCTAAAGTTATGTTGAGCAGGGCCAACAACCGGTAAACAAATAAGAAATATGAAACACCCAGCACAACTAACTTTGATGTTGGCCATTCTAAAACATAAAATTAAATCTTCTTTAACCATTCTTTGGCAGAACTACTTGTGTGCTTGGTGGTGTTGTCATGCTGCATGACATCTTGAGATTCTGTTTATAGACAGGTATCTTGACATATTCTTTTATAATCCTAGATGTAATTTATTGTTCCCATCAATGATGAAAGGCTGTCCTGGCCCAAATGCAGCACAATAAGCCTAAAATATATTACCACCACCATGTTTCACAAATGGGATAAAGTTCTTATGCTGGAAGGCATTGCTTTCCTTTCTCCAAACATTTAAACCAAAATGTTCTATTTTGGTCTCATCTGTCCACAAAACCTTCTAATAGCCTTCTGGCTTGTCCAATCTTTAGCAAACTGCAGACGAGCAGCAATGTTCTTTTTGGAAAGCAGTGGCTTTCTCCTTTTGTTGTTCAGTGTTCTCCTGATGGTGGACTCATGAACATTAACATTAGTTAATGTGAGCGAGGCCTTTAGTTGCTTAGAAGTTACCCTGGGTCCTTTGTAACTTTAACTATTTACATGTCTGGTTCTTAGAGGGATCTTTGTTGGTTGACCATTCCTGGGTAGGTAACAATGGTCTAGAATTTCCCCCATTTGTACGCAATCTGTCTGACTGTGGATTGGTGGAGTTTAAATTCTTTAGAGAAGGTTTTGTAACCTTTTCCTGCATCAACCACTCTTTTTCTGAGGTCATCAGTAATCCTTTGTTCATGCCATGATCATCATCTTTCGGCCTCTCCCTTATCTCTCTGCCTCCTGCCTGGCAACTCCATCTCTAACATCCTCATACCAATATATCCACTGTCCCTCATCTGTACATGTCCAAACCATCTTGGTGTGCCCTCTCTAATTTTGTCTCCAAATTTTTTCAATCTGTGTTCTCATTTCCTAATTTTGTCCATCCTGGTCACTCCCTTTGAGAATCTCAACCTCGAGCTCTGCAACCTCTAGCTCTGCTTCCTGTCTCTTAGTCAGTACCACTGTCTCCAAACCATATAAGAAAACTGGTCTTATTATACTCTCAAACCTTTTCTTTAACTTTTGCTGTGACCCTTTTGTCACACATCACTCGTGACCCTTTTCTCCATCCTGCCTGTACTCTCTTCACCTCTTCTACAGTCCTCATTTCACTGGAAAGTTACAAGGGTTAACAAACGTGCATGAATTTTAAATAGCAGCATTTACAGGTTGACTAACTACACATGTGAAGTGTTGGGGCCATGCACAAAGAAATATACACAATGCCGCAGCATACAGAAAAAAAATACCCCTAGACTTTGGTTTACTTTTCTGAACAGTGCAATAAACTGCCTCAGTTGAGAAACAAAATGCAGCTGTTTTCTATCTATCTATACACTTTTATTTATTAATAAAATGTACAAAACCACAATGTGGTTTATAATAAACTGCCTAAAAAGTTGTCTGAAATCACTATAGGTTCTCTGACTGTGTGTGCATATTAATTACTCTAGTGAAAAAATATAACATTCAAGTATAAATTTTGCTTAATAACGTCTATGATATTCCACAAATATCAGTAACTGCTCCCAGCTATCTGCACACTCTACAGCCGATTCCAATAGAATTACTTAGTGCTTGTATCTGTACTGATACCATAAGTGTCGATGATATATTAGTTGCAATAGATATTTTTCAGTGCGTCTTTTGGACTCTGGTTGCTTCAGAATAAACTAATAGTCAATTTGCTGTACTGTGGGTTAATGAGAGGTCGCTTGATGCTTACTGATGAAAGCTAGACAACAACTCTTAATTATGTGACTGTCTTTCTTGGCGCCATCTTGGCATCATGTCTGATTTACCCATAAATCTATATGATACACAAAGGAAATTATGGGAAAATCCAAAAGGATGCCGAAATGGCTAGCATAATTATAGTTGCAGTCTGTTGATTATTATGCAACTAAGAAATATGCAGCTTCATAGTGATTTACTGTTACTAATTGCATTAACAGGAACCGTTCCTTGTTGCTTTTATTGCTATGGTAACCATATATTCAAAGTAACCAAGATTCAGACAGGTAAGGTTGCAGGAATAATTCTTAAGATCGGAAGGTCACAACAGCATTTCTGACATGAAATTAACATATAGAAATGAATGTCTGATGCACTATTTAGGCCAGATCTACTCGTCATTATAACTGAATGAATAAATGGCTGTTTTTTATTCATGTCATGCATTGTCAGGTTTAGATATTTGTTTTTAAATGGATGAATTTAAACTCAAATTTTTATGGCTGATTACGTACTGATTTTAGTCATGCATTTTAATAATACTAGATAATTGGTAAATGTAATCTTATGATGTTGTTTTCCCCAGGTAAATGCCTCATTTTATTTGTGGTAACAGGTGGTTGGTTACCTAAGCAATGGATGGAGAGTTGGAGCCTATGACAGATGTGGAGGCGGAATTAAACAAAGGGGATGAGCCCATGGAAGCCTCACCCTCAACAGAAATCTGCTCCGATGGGCAGTGTCAAGAATCTGGTGCCATGACAACAGACGTACCCAAGGCTCCAGAGGATAATGATGATGATGTTGTGCTGGTGGAGGAGCCTCACTTTCAGGAGGGGCAAAAAGCAGAAAGCCCCACTAGCGACCCTGCACCTGCTGAGACCTCAGAGTGTACAGAGCCAACCACCACAGAAACAGCTTTATCCCGCACTCCTTCTCCAATCTCCTCCACATCTGCAGCAACCACGGCTCCCAAAAGTCATACTGAGCCCATTGTTATAGACGATGAAGAAGATTCTGAGCAAAGAGACTCCTCGCTGGAATCGAGTCAGCCCAGGGAAGCATTAAGCAGCACAGAACCGGACTCGGAAATTAAAATTGCCAGCGTCACCACGCTAGGAGGGCCATGTTCATCCGAGGTGGCTACTTCAGCAGAGACTCCCACAGCTCATTCTGACCAGGAAAGTTTGAACCTCAAAATCACTAGTGTGACATCACTGAAGGCAAATGAGAGAGCAGAGACTGGTGAGGAGCTGGACGCCACAGAAAATGGCTTGCAGATCAGTAGCACATTCAGCCTAAACCCTGAGGTCCAGCAGAGCCAAGGGTCAGCCGGCAAACCCTCACCAACGTTCAATCCAGGACGTGTTAACTCTGTTGCTCAGCCTGTACAAAATGGTGAGACGGGGACTCACCAGAGATCTGGTAATACATTTTATACATTTTTAAATTTATTTAATATATTATTGGCTATTAGAAGATGGCCCTCTAATCCATTTTTAATTGG
>JAOUQV010000043.1:15108291-15127895 GCA_028565295.1 Aspidoras spilotus
TTGTCCTCCTTTGAACTCTGGTATGTCACCCATAATGTTGTGTGCATTGCAATATTTTGAGCAAAACTGTGCTCTTATCAGGGCAACAGTTTTGCTATTGAACCTTCACACTGTGCATTTAATGAAGATTGGCCACCAGCTTGTCCAATTTAGCCTTGAAACCTCCCACACTAAAATAACGGGTGTTTCAGTTTTATTATCTAACCCCTGTATTTATATATATTTTGTTTTTTTTTTTTCTGGCTTTTTTTTTCTGAAAATTCGAGCTCTTAAGTACCAGGCTATGTTTGGTAATTAATTTGCAGACAGCATTTCTTTCATGTGTAAAGGAACAAATGGTTTGTCTGAAAATGTTAAAACTGGTATAGTTTGTTATAGTTTGAATGAAAGTGCTAACAGTGTCTTGTCAATACAAACAAAGGCAAGAAAGATGGTAAGCTTTCATAAGAAATAACACAACAAATGGCACTTGTATACAGTAAGTGCTCTATCCTTTACTAATGAGCATATTTTGGTTTGAGATCTTTTGCCAGAAAAAAACTAGCTTGTTTTACTTGTCAGTCTTTAGCAATCTATGAGCAGGGTTAACAGTATTGTCTGCTGTGCTTGAACAACTGCTCTGGTACTCATGCCACAATCACAGGTATTTTTTGACAAACGTTTACATCATTGGGAATAAGCAAAATAAGCAGAAATAAGTTTCTTGAGCACTAGCTTGTCTAACTCGCAGCTAATTCTCGGCATTGTGGCTTCTGGCTTTTTCTTTCTGCCGCATCACCTGGCGTGAGCTACAACTGGCTGCCTCTCCTACTGCTCTCTTATTATGGATGTGCTGTATGGTTTAAAAGTGGTTTATACCATCACCATATATAAATACCAGTGTATTACTGTCATAACCACATACCAAACTGTTAGTGTTTATTGGTATGTTCTCCAGATGTAGTCATTCTTGCAAATGCTTCTTTAGATTGTATATAATTGCATTTTTATATGTTATCTAATGACGGTTTTATTTCTAATTCATAGTTGGATTTGTTGACTGTTTTACATTCAAAAGGTTAGTTTAAGTATGTTGCTCTATTTGCAGCTTTTTTGGTAAATGCTCTAATATTGCATACTTTACTGATTAAATCTCTCCAACAATGGGTATTTAAAACCCTGTAATATTTATTCATCTACAGTATATCCCAATATATATGAAAGTGCTTGGACACATGAACAGTGGCGTAATCTGGGATCACTGGGCATCTAGGTTTTCTTACAGAAAAAAGAAATAAAATTTTACATTGTTTTCAGATTCCTGGATCTCTCAGTCTGCATCTTTCCCACGTAATCAGAAGCAGCCAGGGGTGGACTCTCCCTCTCCCACAGCATCTCTTCCCAAAGCCCCAGGCCAGTCTTCCTCAGGCTCCCAACAGCCTCCACGTACCATGAAGGTGACCTGTGCAAACTGTAAAAAGCCTTTAAAGAAAGGTCAGACAGCTTACCAGCGCAAAGGGTCTTCCCACCTGTTTTGTTCCACGACATGCCTCTCTGCCTTCTCCCACAAACCCACACCCAAAAAGAGCTGCACCATGTGCAAGAAGTGAGTCTCTGTTTCGTGTTTAATCATCAATCTTTATTTTGAGAGATAATTGTGGTGATTAAACTTTTCATTAAAATACCAAATGTTATTTATTATCAATACTAGGGATATTACTAGTATGAAAGGAACGATTGTGGCCCAGGTGGACTCGAGTGAATCATTTCAGGAGTTTTGCAGTACTGGTTGTCTGGCTGCATATGAAAATAAACAGAATTCTCCAAAGAACACTGTTAAAACTAAGTGTACTGTTTGTGGAAAGCTCACAGAGGTCAGTGAAACAATTAAAATGGCTTTTGCGGTTCTATACTATATAACTGTCCTTTTTTAAATGTACATCTTTGAGTTTAGGTCTTCTACAGCTAATTTGTGTCCCATGTATTTCTTTAGATTCGCCATGAAGTCAGTTTCAAGAACATCACTCATAAAATCTGCAGTGATGCCTGTTTTAACCGTTACCGAATGGCTAATGGTCTGATCATGAACTGTTGTGAGCAGTGTGGGAACTACCTGCCCAGCCGAGCAACAGCAAATCACTTCTTACTCATCGATGGGCAGCAGAAACGATTCTGTTGTCAAAACTGTGTTAGAGACTACAAACAGGTAAAGTCCTGAATTGTTTGTATCACATTTAAGACAGTCCTCAAGACTTTCTGAGCAATATGGCAGTCTTGCATATATTTTTGATTTTACCACCGTGGAGTATTTTTTAAGGAATTAATTTAGTTATGTTTCCAAAATTATCCCAAAAAATGATCAGGAGTTACAGGAGGGATTAACTCGATTATCCTAAGTCCGAAGGGGTGAGGGTTGGATCAGGAAGGGCATCCGGCGTAAAACATTGCCAGATCGTAAAGGGACTCGCTGTGGCAACCCCTGGTGACAGGAAAAGGCGGAAAGATGAATAATTAATTCGATAAACAAATGCACTCAGTATGACATTTGTTCACCCTCAGGCGTCATATTTGACTGCAATATTTTAGCTTGTAGGGTCAATCATTCTTACTCTCGCAACGTTTTATTTGGGATTCTTTAAATTGTAAGAGGTATAGTTTAGGGGAAAAACGCTTATAGAATCATTCTGTCCAATCTTCATAATAAATAGACTGTGTCAGTCATTTTCATTAACTCGCACTGTATTTGGCATGTTTTAATTTGCTTACTGGCTAGTGTGTATTTTTCAGCTACTATTGTTGTTGCTTCTAAAATAGCTGACTAGAGCTGTTAAGTTTGAACTTATTAGTCTTTCATGAGCGTTCATTCTTGCCCCACAAATACAGGAAGAATTTCTGCTTCAGAGCCTTGTTTCTCTGGTGCCACCATCTTTAGTTATTTTCCACCAATGTAATACAACTGCCAAGAATGTAGAATCTGATTAAAAAGTATTATTAAAATGTATGTATTTATTTTTTACTCAGATACATGGAAAGATGATACAGTGTACTGGATGCAAGGTGATGTGCAGGTCTTTTGATGTTACTCATGGTATTGGACCCACTGGAGTCATGGAGCCGTATTGTTCTTCATCCTGTATGAATAAAAGCCAAATTGCATCTGCTGTACACAGTAAGTAATGCTATAACTTTCGGGCTACATACACAGTTGTTGAATTTTGGTTTTTAGGATGCCATTTGTGATTTATAAGAAAGTGTTCAAATTTGCCACTGTTTTGCACACAGCGGAATTAGTCCTCTGCATTAAACCCATCCGTGCAGTGAAACACACATATAAACACACAGTTGCAGTGAGAACACATGTCCGGAGCAGTGGGCAGCTAGCACAGTGCCCGGGGAGCAACTGGGGGTTAGGTGCCTTGCTCATGGGCACTTCAGCATTGACTTGTCGGTACTTGGAATCGAACCAGGAACCTTTCGGTTGTAAGGCTGGTTCCTTAACCACAAGCCTACGTGATTTGCATTTAGTATGCGTGAGTTTCTTTGTAGTCGTGTTTACCTATAATGTCTGGCAGAGGAGAAAATGTTTTTGTTTTCATTGTTTTCTCTAATGAAAACGATTGCAAATTAATTCATCTGGTCACAGATATCACATTACATGGTTTTTATCTCTGCACACACAGTAACGTTTTTACTTTTAACTTAAAACACACTTTTTTTTTTTTTAGTGAATACACTTTCTTGCGCATACATTTTCACATACTCACACACTAGCTCTCTGGCTCATTCCATCACTGTTTGCATTTTTTGTCCATACAATAGAGACACAGGATCTTTTTGTAATAAGTCTTTGTTAAGAAAAGTTTTGTCTAAAGGGGACAGTGGTGAATAAATGCCATGTGAATGATATATTTCATAGGTAATATCAAAGTGGGGATATCTGGCAAGTGATATTTGGGAGAGAATGGAGCTACACTTGATTTTAAATACAGAGATCCTGCTTGTGTTGTGCTTGTGTCAGCAGTGATCTATCTGTCTTTCTATATATCATTTAACCAAATTCAGAAAAGATCAAAAGCTGATGAATAAACAGTCATTGACTGACATCTAGATGACCTATGTATATATGGGTTGCAGAAATGCAGAAATGAATGGTGTTAATTACTGGATGAGTGGAGTGACGTTGCAGTGTGGGGAGTTCATGGATGGTTTTTTTTTTTTTTTAGGTTAAAATGATTTTCAGCGTAAAATATGTATTTCAGTATTTTCATTGTAAAAGATGTTGATTGTTTTCCAAGCTGCAAGAGTGCAGCATATAAAGGCATCAGCCGATGCCATATCACTGGCTAATACGTTTCTCAGTTTCAATAGTGGCGCCAGTTGACATTTATGATCTGTGTGCCTTGTGTTGAAAACTTCAATTGGATTTTTTTTAGTTGCTGAGCCTACCTGTCATTTCTGCAAGAGAAATTCCTTACCTCAGTATCAAGCAACACTACCTGAAGGGAAGGTCTTAAACTTCTGCAGCTCTCAGTGTGTCACAAAATTTCAGGTATGTGCATTGCCTTCTGTATAGCAGGACCTATTAGCATGACACGTTACATGCAAGCTTTTCTAATAAAGGTGCAGTAAATACAAGTGCATCTCAAATTAGAATATAATCAAAAAGATAACTTATTTCAACGTGAAACACTTGCTTTATATAGATTCATTACAAACACAGTGATCTATTTCTATCTATCTATTGTTTTTCTGTTAATGATTGTGTCTTGCAGCCAATGAAAACCCCAAATCATTATCTCAATAAATTTTATTAATATATAATGCCAACTAAAAAAATGATTTTATTGCAAATATTTTGACAGTAAATGTATGTAGTTATATACAGTAAATGCACTCAATATGTGTTCGGGGCTCCTTTTGCATGAATTGCTGCATCAATGCGGCATAGTATGGAGGCAATCAACCTGTGGCACTACAGAGGTGTTATGGAAGCTAAGGTTTCTTTAATAGCAGCCTTCAGCTCCTCTGCATTGTTGGGTCTGTTGCCCTCCTCTTGACAATATCTCATGGATTCTCTATAGGGTTTAGGTCAGGCGAGTTTGCTGGCCAATCAAGCAGTGATGTGGTTATTAAACCAGGTATTGGTACTTTTGTCTGTGTGGACAGGTGCCAAGTCCTGCTGGACAATGAAATTTTCCTTTCCAAAAAGCTTGTCAGCAGACTTAAGGCGTGAGGTGCTCTGAAATCTTCTGGTACACAGCTGTGCTGACTTTGGACACCAGTAGATGACATGGCTCCCAAAACCATCACTGATTGTGGAAACTTTACACTAGACCTCGAGCAGCTTGGATTGTGTCCCTCTCCACTCTTCTTCCAGAATCTGGTACCTGGATTTCCAAATGAAATAAGAGAATTTACTTTTATCCAAAAACATCACATTGGACCACTTAGCAACAGTTCAGTTCTTTTTCTCCCTGGCCCAGGTAAAACGCTTGTGGCGTTGTCTCTTGGTCATGAGTGGCTTAATTCAAGGAAAGCTACAGTGCATCCTTGTGTGGTGGCTCTTAAAGCACTTTAGCAACACTACATGTGAATCTATCCCAAATATTTGAATGGCCTTGTCTTGAAAATTGATTCAAGACTGGGGTTATCCCGGTTTCTCGTGCACCTTTTTCTACCCCACTTTCCTTCCACTCAACTTTCCATTAATATGCTTGTATACAGCATTTGTAAACAGCCAACTTCTTTAGCATTGACATTTTTGGCATACCGTCATTATGGTGTGTCAATGGCTGCCAATGTTTTCCCTATATTGTTCCCTATTGTGTTTAAATAACAGCTAATTTTCTGAAGGTCAGCCGTGGCTAAATGAATAGAGTAGAGGGCTGGGGACCAATAAATTGCAGGTTCGATCCTGCAGGTCATGGCTGAAGTGTCGTTAGGCAAGTCACCAAACCCTCAACTTTTTTCCATGCACCTTAATGGTCCAGCACACTTCTGCGGGTGTTAACACCTGGATGGGTTAAATGCCGAAAATAATTTGCCTACGGGGATCAATAAATTTATTAAAATCATTAATCAAAATGACTTTATCAATCGTAATAGAAACAACTGAAATGGATAACTGTGTAAAGAATCTATATAATGTATGAATTTCGCTGTTTGTATTGAGTTACTGAAATAAAGTAATCTTTTGATGGTGTTCAAAATTTGAGATGCACATGTTTTTGAAGGCTTAACAGTTTTTGCATGGGTTTCCCCAGGATTCTCCAGTTTCCCTACCCCACAGTCATTGGAGACACTAAATTGTACGGTCCTAAGCCCAAAAAGGTAAACGGTACATCAGGAATGGCATCCAACATTAAATGTGCCAGTTTGACAATGTGGGTGACCCCAAAGGAAAAGCCAAATGTGGGATTACTGCATTGGACTATCTCTAGATAATTTTATTTATTTTTATTTTTTTAATAGAACGCGACTTTACAAACTTCAGCCAATGGACAGTCTCCTACTTCAGCTTCCAATGACATTCATTTGAAATGCAACTACTGCCGTGGCTCTTTCAGCCTGAAACCTGAAATTCTGGAGTGGGAGGTACTCTTATGCACTAACTCTGTAATTGTTGCTATCATCTTTTTCCTTGGGTAAATGTGTTCGATGTTCTTACTCCTTGCAGGATAAAGTGTACCAGTTTTGCAGCAAGACGTGTTGTGAGGACTATAAGAAGCTACATTGTATTGTGACCGTTTGTGAGTTTTGCCAGGAGGAGAAGACGCTTCATGAGTCTGTCAAATTTTCAGGGGTCAAAAGGCCTTTCTGCAGTGAAGGTACCGTTTTCATATTAGAATAAAAAATGGTTTACTCATCTGTGATTAGAACACCAAGTAAAGTTTTCCTATTATTTAGAGAAAACCCATGCTGGTATTTTAAAATGTATAAATATAAACTTTTTTTTTATCACCACCTTACCTAAGGTGTATCTGCTATATAGATTGATTTATAGAACTGTCTATTAACTCCTTTGGCTGCAGGTTGCAAGCTGCTTTTCAAGCAGGATTTTATATTCCGTCTGGGTCTCAAATGTGTAACCTGCAATCATTGCACTCAGATGTGCAAAAAGTCAGTGACCAAACAGATAGATGGTGTCAACAGGGACTTCTGCAGTGAAACGTGTGCTAAGAAGTTTAATGACTGGTACTATAAGGTCTGTAATTTATCATTGGTTATTTTTACATGTTCAATGTTTGTCCTGTCCTGAACCATAGTGTCAAATGCATGTATACCTTTATGCCCTGTTATTTGTTTTAATTAAACCTGGACGTTCTTTGTCCACTAGGCAGCGCGCTGTGACTGCTGTAAAGTGCAGGGGAACCTGACAGAGTCTGTACAGTGGCGTGCTGAGATGAAGCAATTTTGTGACCAAGAGTGTCTCCTCCGTTTTTATTGCCAGCAAAATCAGCCCAATTTGGCAACTCAGAAAGGGCCAGAAAACACAGGACTAGGTATCTAGCAATCCAAACAATATCAGGAAAAGTGATGACTCAAATAATTCTGATCATTTGATCTAAATATTTTAATAGAATGAACACAATCATTAAAGCTAACTGTGATTGCTAATCAGTTACTTAACACATTGTATTATGTTTGCTGTTTATTTTAGATGGAAGACAGGAGAAAGAAGCACAAAGAGTCAGTATGAGTCAGTATATAACGTTCCTCTGTTCATACAGCTGTTATGAAGTCTCACTTGTATAATTTGTCTCTCTTCCTGGTAGCTGGTGAATCAGGGACCCGTGTCATATGCTGGAGGAGGGATTGTTAAGGATGTAAAGAATAAAGCTGTTCTTTGTAAACCTCTTACCATGACTAAAGCCACATACTGCAAGCCACATATGCAGAGCAAACCACTGCAAACAGGTAGATTGAGTTTTCTACGCACTACCAGTGTACCAGGTGTAACATTTAAAGAGTCCATTTGCAAAAACAAATTCCCAGGTTTATGTATTTTCAGAAATTGTATTTATTTTATTTTATTTTTTTGTTCCGGTTACTATGAATCAAATTTTATTTATTTTTATTACATATAATTTTTTTTGTTAAACATGACTTTATTTCCAGACATAGAAATGACAAAGATAGCAGGCTTTTGTGATTGACTTCTTTTGACACCTGGGTGTAGACAAAATAACAGTCACTTCAGTTTTTTCCGATTCTGTTTAACAGATTTTTACTAAGTACGACTGTATTGGAGCTATATATAATTTTCCAGTGCTCATCTAAGAGTAACATGCATTTTGTTATGTTTCTACAGAAGAAGATGGCTTGGAAGGCTTGGTAAAGGAGTATGTTCCTATTCCTATTCCCGTTCCTGTTTATGTTCCAGTACCCATGAATCTCTATGCTCAGGCCACACCCACCTCTGTTGTAATACCTATACCTGTAAGAGTTTCTCTTTGTAGCTAATGTGGCAAGTATCTTGGTCCTTACACATTAGTTGTTGACTGCTAATGAGATAACCTTGGCTCTTTTGTTCTCAGTTACCTGTGCCAGTGTTTCTGCCCGCCACACTGCAGAGTTCTGATCATATCATGGAGGCCATAGATGAGCTCAAAGCCAAGGTTTCCAGCGATCCTGTTGAGACTGATCTTATAGCTATGGCTGATGGGATTGCAGAGGAGGATAAGAAAACTGAAGGCTTAGGTGCGAAGCCACATTTTTATTGCGTTTTAGCCTTTAAAGGAGGTTATAACTGGTTGTGAGATAATGTAGAAACTTTTACAGTTGTGGTAATCCTAATAGAAGTCTAGCATCACTAATGCATGTCTGAGTTTGCTAAAAAAAAAAAGATAAAACAACCGGGGGGGGGTTATATCTGGGTGTAGCCAAGTAATAGACAACCAACATCAAATGTTATGATCTGCACGCTGTTAATTAGGTGAAATTGACTCATTTAATATAAGCGGCCTGTTAAATTATCATTGTGAAGTACAAATAGTAAGGTAGTTCCTTCTTTTGTAGAAACAGGTGTCAATTATGCCACACAAGGTGGGCAGTAATGCAGAGGACAAAGTAAGGTGTAAGAGATTGACTTGCTGTTGTGACCCTGATAAAAGGGAGAGGCCAAAAGAATAAGAAGTAAATATAGTACCTGCTGGTTTTAGCCCTTTCTTGTTCCTGATATTGCAACAGTACGCTGTGATGACATGGAGGTAAAACATGGAGGTGTATACATAATTATTTGGGGAGGTTTCTCATACTTTGGAGTTGGACTCCTTTATCACATACCAATCCATTTGAACCGGTTTGAAAAAATATTGTAAGAGGTCATGTTGTCTTATGCTGAGAGAATAAATGCTCTTTAAATGGGTTTCAGCAGGACAACAACCTGAAACATACCAGTGAGCAAGCAGCATCCATGTTCCAGACAACCAAAATGAAGTGGCCCAATACCATACCTCATTCTGATTGAGAATTTGTGGATTGACATGAAAATGCTGTTTTTGATGCAATCCCCAAGAATAGTAATAAACTGTGGAATTTAGTCCAGTCGCCTTAGTCTCCATGTTGGTTGAATCCATATGAAATCAGTTATTCGAAATAAAGTTTACACAACTATTTTTGGAGACTGTATAAAGAATCATTGTTAAAGACTTTTCGCTGTTACATTTTGGATAAGACGTAATGCCGCACTGTATTAAAATTTTTATTCATTCATGAAGTAGATTCGACCTGATCTGAACTGCAAATGTGCATTAAAAAAAAAAAACAGGACACCAGTCACTAGTGTTCATTTGTTTGAATGTAAAATGCTTTATAGAAAAGCATTTTATTGGTATTCAAGGAATATTACAGATTTACCTCTAAATAACTTTTGCAACCCTACAGAAGAATTCATTTTTTCCTCAACCAGATATAAAATTCTGTTGTCTATAGAGAAGTTACAGACTTTACTGTGTTTTCCAAAAGTGGCATGGCTTTCTACAGACATTTCTTCGTGTAAAGTAATTAAACTTTTAAATATTTCAGATATCAAATTTGAGGAGGCATGTGAAGTGACTGAAGGGGAGAAGTTAAATTGTATTCGTGATTGTAGCAGTTCTGAGGAAGAAAAGGAAGAGGAGGAAGACAAATATGAACCTGAGCTGGACCTGGAAAATGATCTTCCTCAAGGTGCTATAACTGCTGCACGGTTCAACACTGACATTATCATTATACTGTATGTCTTGTTACAATGTTCTCCATGATTCTAATGCTTTTGGAAGTTATTAAGTGTCAGGCAGAGGAAGCTTATGTGAGCTCATACACAAACATATATCCTACACAGTATGTGTGTGTAGAAAGAGAGCACAGTGATTTGAAGGTACAATTCTCCTCAGCCTCAGAGCGGGTACCTCCTTTGGAAGGGATGGACACAGAGATGGTTTTCACACTACCGCCAATCCTTACAGAGGAGCAAGAGGAGCCATCCTGGACCAGAACCAGGAGGAAGGTATTTAACATGCACATCATAAGATTTTAACACATGCGTCCAGTGATTATAAATACTTTGCTGTTCACATTCTGATGTGTGGTGATTGCTAATGTTTTATTATGAGGACATTGTACAATTAATGTAGTTTTGTGTCATTGTCCATAGTACCCACGATTTAGGTGTTAATTATGATTTAGGGTGTCAAAAGGCAGAGCACAGAGGAGGACACTTTGACAAAAACCTCTTCATCAGCAGAGAATATTGCAACCGATGCCTCTTTTCCCCTGAGCTCCAGATATGGTTTGAATGCCTGGAGGAAATGGACTTCATCGTCAGCTTCACAGTCAAGTGACATACATGAGGAAGGTGATTGCATATAAGTTGAGAAAACATCTACCACCACCCACTTACATGAAAGATTCATTTGTAAGTCAAAATAAGGTGCAGGCTTAATGTGTCCAATGATTTAAACTTAACTGCTGTTCACATTCTGAAGTATCTGGTGTTGATCATTTGAAGTTATGAGGACACACAAGTTTTCTAGTTATATACCTTATATGTCTCTAAGGTTTTTGAAAATTGAGGATGCGTTAATCTCCCTCTGTATTAAGAGGTTTTTCTTTGTCATTTATAGCCCCATGTGAACCTACTGATCATATAAAGACAATTGGAAACCTTTTAACTGATCTTTGTGCTTGCTTGTTAAAATGTCATGTCCTAATCCTAGTATTGCTTTAGGCAAATTGTATACCTTGCTATAGTTTTTAGTACAGAGTGGTGATATTAACTTCCTGTTTGTGACACATTAGTATATGGGAGGGGGAAAACTTTTCAACATGGGTGGTGACTATGGTGGCCATTTTGAAGTTGGTTATTTTGGATCCAACTTTAGTTTTTTAAATGGGAAGAGGGTCATGTGACACATCAAACTTAATGAGAATTTCACAAGAAAAATGGTGTGGTTTTCAGATGACCCCCAAAGATAAAAGTCTAAGGAGGTCAGATCGGGAGACCTTGGGGGCCATTTAGCTGGCCCAAGACGACCAATCCACTTTGACTGTCATTCTCCAGTGATTATGCTGTGGGCTTCTGCTGAATGAAGCTAGGACAGCCACCGATGTTTCTTCATTAGTGAGCTTTCATGCGTCCGCATTTTAGCAAATCCAACACTGAACCAGTTTCGCGAAACTTGGCAAGCCGTTTTCTAACTGTAGCATGGGAGATTGGTGGTCTTGTAGGGTGAAATCTGCTGCAATGACCCAAGTACTGCGTTCACCGGACATGAACACAATTTCTATCCGTTCCTCACGTGTTAACCTCTGCGACATGTCAATGGCTGTAAACAAAGAGAAGCTTGTAAATAACTCATAAAAGAATAAAGTTACATTAAAACTAAGCACATCATTTTTTTTCTTGTGAAATCCTCAATACGTTTGATGTCACATGACCCTCTTCCCATTGAAAAAAACTTCAAAATGGCCGCCATGGTCACCACCCATTTTGAAACTGTTTCCCCCTCCCATATACTAATGTGCCACAAACAGGAAGTTAATATTACCAACGTTTCCATTTTTTAGGTGTATCCATATAAATGGCCCACTCTGTACATAACATGTTAATTGATCAGATTATATAATAATATCTTTTGCTATAATTTGTGTCCAGTGACTCGGTCCAAAGGAAGTCTTATTTCTCTGAGTGAAACTGATCTGAACAAGGCTCTTTGTCAGTTTGTCAGAGAGGTTCGTCGGCCCAACGGCAAGCACTATGCTCCAGACAGCATACTCTACCTTTGCCTCAGCATACAGAAGGTATGTGTGACTCCTTTATATAAAGGTGCATCTCAAATTAATTTATTTCAGTAATTCAATACAAACAGTAAAATGCATACATTTATATAAATTCATTACAAACAGTGATCTATTTCAAGTTTTTATTTCTGTTAATGATGATTATTGCTTACAGCCAATAAAAATTAACTCAGCAAATTAAAATGTTAAAAAAGACAAATGGAAAGTCCTCCTAAGTGTTTAAAATGGTCACTTAGTCTGGTTCAGTAGGCTACACAATCATGGGGAAGACACTGGCAGCCATTGACACTCTACATGGAGGTTATGCCTCAAAAGTCATTGTTTAAGAAGCTGGCCTTCAGAGTTCTGTATCCAAGCATATTAATGGAAAGTTGAGTGGAAGGAAAAAGGTGTGGTAGAAAAAGTTGCTCAAGCAACCGGGATAACCCCAGCCTTAAACGGATGGTCAAGAAAAGGCCATTAAAAATTTTGGGGGGGATAAACAAAGAGTGGACTGCTTCTGAAGTCAGTGCTTCAAGAGCCACCACACACACGTATCCAGAACATGGGTTACAACTGTCACATTCCTTGCCACTCATGCCCAAGAGACAACGCCAGAAGCGTCTTACCTGGGCCAAGCCGAAAAGGAACTGGACTGTTGCTCGTTGGTCCAATCTGTTGTTTTTAGACGAAAGTAAATTTTGCATTTCATTTGGAAATGGTTCCAGAGTCTGAAGGATGAGTGGAGAGGCACATAATCCAAGCTGCTTGAGGTCTAGTATGAAGTTTCCACAATCAGTGATGTTTTGGGAAGTTATTTCATCTGCTGGTGTAGGTCCACTGTGTTATATTAAGACCAAAGTCAGCGCAGCCATCTGCCAGGAGATTTTAGGGCACCTCATGCTTCCCTCTGCCAGCAAGCTTTTTGGAGATGGAAATTTCCTTGTCCAGAAGGACTTGGCACCTCTTCACACTGACAAAATTACCAATACTTGGTTTAATAACCACAGTATCACTCTGCTTGATTGGTATAATAATCGAATTTTCTGAGATAATCCTTTAATTTAAAGTTCAGAGAAACAAATGATTGCGTTGATGCACTTAATAAGAAAATATTTTCTGTAGCACTGTACATTTGTGTACTGTTTATAATGATTGTGTCCTGTAACAATTGTATTGTCTTTCTTTAAATATATTTTCTTATTTAATAATTCAGACATCAAATTTCTTGCTGATCTTAAGTTTGTTTGTTTAAAGTATTTGCAAGAGAAAGGAAGGACAGATGACCTGTTTAATGACTCCTGCTACACTGCTTTTGAGGAGGAGCTAAACAAGGTTCTGAAAGGCTGGCAACCTAGCGTTCTTCCTAATGGTAAAACTCTTTGCTTTCTTATCGCTTTATGTTGCTGTTTTAATTTTCTTTAATTTGCACTGATTAGAACTATTGCTGTTCACATCCTGAACTAAATAATTTGAGGACATATTTAAAATGATTATATTAATATCTCCTGTAATTTAACTCTATTGTTATTACTAGAAAGTGTATTATATGCAACATCAGAACTATGGTGTTACTGTGTTCAAGGCTCTCTGTGGGGTCGTGTTAATGAGGCATGTCTGTGGGACAGCAGACAGCTAGGAGATCATTCCCCTTTGGTTCTCCTCCGCACTCTCGTCTATCTCAACACAAAATACTTTGGCCTGCGCACTGTTGAGCAGCACATGCGCCTCTCTTTTGGTAACGTCTATGGACCCAGCACTTCTGAACCCCACAATCATGACACCACTGTCTGTATTTGCATCCCGTCCATCTCACAGGAGCAGCATGGTATGTTTTTTTTTTTTTTTTTTCAGTCTGTTAATGGAGTGCCGTTTATTTTCTGATTGTTCAATCATGTGTTTTTTATGATTTACCATGTTCTCCTGAAGATTTTCAACAAAGATTTCTCTAAAAGCCTTTAAAGTTTGACAGGTTTTAATCATTATTGTTCATTCATGTACAAGTAGACTTTATTTTAGTTTTAAGGTTCAGATTTATAGTGTAGGCCCAGTTAATAAATGTGCTTTTTGTCCTTGAGATTAACCATTATTTTGTATATATTCTGTTTGAACAGAACCAACAGCACGTAAGAGGAGGCGCAAAGAGGCCATTGATCAGGACGATGGTTTGGCAGACGTCACTCAGTGTCCTGTTAAGAAACACGAGTGCCGCTTGTACGAACTCTACTTGACTAAGTGGTGAGTCTTAAATGTAAACCAGGTTTTGATTGTTTTATAAAGTGTCAGGTGAAAGTTTTCACAGCAGAGTAGAGTTGTTTTAATCTGTTTGTTCGTACATAGGTCTTCCATATTTCATTTTATCTAGCCAAGTAATTTTATTTGACATGAGTACTGACAGATTGAGGTCTGGGGATTGGGCTGGCCACATCCTAACGTCAGTTTTAGTGATCTGGAACCAGGATGTTTGCCGCTCGCTGGAGTGTTTGTGGTTGTTTTTCTGCTGAATGTTGGTGGGTTTCCTCACATTAACTTCTCACTTTAGGTCCTTGCATAACATTTCATTGGATTAAGGTCAGGACTTTGACTTGGTCTTTCTCAAATATTAACTTTATTCTTCTTTAACTACGCTATATAAATGGAATGTAGTAGTATTATTATTTTTTGGTAAAATTGAGTGCTTAGGTTTGTTTTCTTGCTGCATGACACACCTTGGACAGATGGGTCATGGACAGATGTCCTGACATTTTCCATTAGAATTCTTGTATATAATTCAGAATTAATTGTTCCATCAATAATAGCAATTCGTCCGGTCCAGATGCAGCAAACTGGGCCCAAACCATGATACTACTACCACCATGTTCAGTGTTTTCCTGAAGATGGGCCTATTAATATTAGTCTATGTGAGAGAGGCATTCAGCTGTTTAGAAGTTAACATGGGTCCTTTATGATCTTGCTGACTATTATACTACAGGGTACCCACTCACAGCTGATTTCCATGCCATTGATTGAAAACACCTGACTCTAATCATAGAGGTTCACATACCATGCCACTTACAAATATGTAATATTGGATAATTTCTTAAGTAAATGACCAAATATGACCAAAACAATGTCTTGTTTGTTTTACTTGGTTTTCTTTATATTTAGGATTGTGTAAAAATTTGTTGTTTTAGGTCATATTTATGCAGAAATAAAGAAAATTTAAATGATTCACAAACTTTCAAGCAAAAATATCCCAAAACATTATGCTTGTACCTCTGTTTTAAAGCCTTCAGTGTACTATGGCTTAAAAGTTTTTATGGGTCATCTGTGGCTTTAGTCCCAATAAGAACAATCCTGCACTCAGCTGTCAATAGAAAGTTGGGCATCTTCTCTTTAGACATTTTGTTCAGCAATGGTACTTTGTTGTGTTCACATGGTCATCTTCTGAATGTTGCTATAATAACCTGTGTCACGTAAGATCATCTTTGATATACCTGGAACTGATTATAGGATGTTGCTTTGACAATCTTGTTGTTTTATTATCTCTGAACGTAGAATTTATTTTCCCATCACATGGTGTTTTGCCATTTTAAGACATTTGGTAGCATTTTATCTGAGCAGCCGATTCTTTTCTGCTTTCCTTCCCCCCCCACCCCTTCCAAACAATTTCTTCATCAAAGTTTTTTGTAATTTGGTACAATGTCTGGGACGACATTTGCTTGCCCTCCTTCTTTAACTAATGGCTATAAATGACAGCTGTTTCTTCACAGAAGGAAAGACCTCACTGTTTGAATGCCACACTGCTATTAATTTTAACATGCCCCTTTAATTAAATAAGTCACTTGCACCCAATTATCAACGTGCCTGTCTTGAGATTTGATTGTTGTTTACCCGTTACTTGGCATTACTCACAACTTTATCTTTATATCTGTATATATTTCTATTAATATTCGTTATTTATATTATTTCTCAGCCCTGAATCTGTGAGGCAGAGGACGGATTTCTTCTATATGATGCCAGAGGTCGCCTCCACGTCGGAAAGTCTTGTGTGTTTCAGTTCAAGTCCTCTAGAAAATTGTGTGCTGGACAGCCTACTAACTCAAGTCCTCCTGGTGAGGGAAATCTACAGAGACGGCAGCCATGAGGAGGAGGAGGGAATTTAGGAACAGAGAAACTGCGGCTTTGTATGCCACCATTTCACCCTCTGCATTACTTGTCACTTTCCCTTTAAACACACTGATCCCATTACAGTTATTAGTAAATTGATTACTGTATATCAGGATTTGAGGGGTTTTGACTTAATACTGATTTCAACATCAGTGTTCAAGAAGACGTGGTCTGATGACTGGTGCTTTAAATAAAAAGCAACCCACAGACTGCTGCTTTTTGTATATTATTATTATTATTTTTTTTTTGTGCGTGTGGGTTTTTTTTTTTTTTTTTCCTCTTCTCTTTTTTTTTTGTTAGGGAATTGTGTGTGTGTAGCATTTACTACGTTGCCCCGATTGGGCTGCTGTGGTCTGTAAATATTGTGCGTGCGTGTGTGCGCGTGCTCAACCATTGGAATACTATAGATAAATAAAACAAGAAATCATCCTCAAGATGAATCCAAAAAGCCTTCTTGAGAGATAATATTTATTTATTGCAGTTTGAGAGGAATCAGGACTGTATTAATGTGCCTGTGTGTGTGTGTTCTACCATTTCTCTCGCCTTTAAGAGCATTAAAGCCTGCTGCAGCCCTTGAACCACGCATTATCTTGTCTTTCTCTCTGCAGATTTTCTTTGCGTTCGAGTGTTGGCTGACTTGCAGATCAGGTTTGTTCATAGCAGGCTTTTGTTGCTGTTCAATTTTTAGTGTGAAGCTGTTCTTTTGAACAATCAGTTTTGTTTTTATCCCCAATGTATATTTTTCCTCCTCCAACTTTGCTGACATTTGGATGTTTCTTTATTACATTTGAAATAAACAAAGCACTTGAAAAGAGTGCAATATTGATTCCGCATTGGCATTTTGTTAATGGCGGGACAGATTTGTACTGTATTCAGACAGGATTTGTGATTTAAAAAATTGTGTATCTACAAACAACAGTTTTGATCATGAAAATCCTTCAGTATAGATGAAGGGAAAAGCGGCTTTGTTATATGATTTTATGTTTTGTGTGTTTTTATAAATTCTATTTTTTTTACCAAATAACTACATGTCATTTTCTTTATTTTTTGCAAAGAAAACCTTTTGGAATTTTACTTATTTGATGATTCTTGTTTTGCATAAAACATGTTTTATCAGCTGCTCATTCACTCACGTGGCTCAGACAGAGTCTGTAGTTAAAAAATTACATGGTGCAGATTTTTTTAGACCACATGGCATCAGTCCAAGCAGCACTGAACTGAGAAAGATTAAAGATGTTAAATCTTTTGCAAATCCTCACCCACTCCTGCAGCTGTTCATCACTGCAACCTTCACCTGCCCTGATCATCAAACCTCATAAATAAACGGAATAGGATTTCCCTATAGGGTTGTAAAAGTTTCTCACAATCCGCTACTATAGTGTCATTTATTTAACAATACAATACAGTATGTCCTGTATATCTTACACCCGCTACTCAACTTGTATTAAGTTAATTTGTTTCATTAAGTTAATAAGCTTTCTTTTTCTAGTAATGCTGCATTTGCTTCAAGAGCATAACTTGTATTTCACAACTTCAATCAACATTTTCTTGACCAAAAAAAAACGTACCTTATCATTTACCCTACACTATTTAAGGGGTAATGTGCAGTGCTATAAAATTGCTTAAAATGTTCCTTAACACTTACAAACGTGAGGTTGATGGAGGGGGGAAGGGGTTATTGGGTAAAACTTTTACACGGTTGCAGCAACAACAGCAGAATCTATTGAGCAGCAATTTATTCTTTATTGTTTGCTTCATCATTTCTGTGTTTGAGATTGGTTTTTGCAGATACTTTAATCAATCTAGCAGTCTATTTTAAAAGCACCTTTATGGACATACTAACGCACAGCACAGGTGCTGGTCATAAAATTAGAATATCATAAAGTAGATTTATTTCAGTCATTCAAAACATGAAACGTGTATATTATACTCATTTGTTGCCCACAGACTGATATATTTCAAGTGTTTATTTCTTTTAATTTGATGATTATAATTGACAACAATTTCAATATCTTGGAAAATTAAAATATTTTTAATTCAATTTTATTTTATTTATAAAGCACTTTTAACAATGGATATTATCCCAAAGCAGTTTCACAGAAAACCCAGATAAGTACTGGTGGGGGGGGGGTTGTCACTGGAGTTCCGTGCTTCAAGAACCACCGTGCACAGACGTATGCAAGACATGGGTTTCATCTGTCGCATTCCTTGTGTCAAGCCTCTCTTGAACTAAAGACAAAAGGGACTGGATTGATGCTGAGTGGTCCAAAGTAAAATTCTCTGATGGGGTCTAGAGAAAGAGAGAAGCACAAAATCCATTTAGCTTGAGGTCTAGTTTAAAATTTTCACAGTCAGTGATGGTTTGGGGAGCCATGTCATCTGCTGGTGTTGGTCCACTGTTTTATCTGAGGTCCAAGGTCAATGCAGCTGTCTACATCATGCTTCCTGCTGCTGACGAACATTTGGGAGATGCTGATTTCATTTTCCAACAGGACTTGGTACCTGCACACAGTGCCAAAGCTACAAGTACCTAGTTCAAGGACTGTGATATCTCTGTTCTTAATTTGCCAGCAAACTCACTTGGCCTTAACACTATAGAGAATCTATGGGGTATTGTGAAGAGGAAGATGCGATACACCATACCCAACAATGCAGCATAGCTAAACGCCACTATCGGAGCAACCTTGGCTCTCATAACACCCGAGGAGTGCCACAGACTGATGACTTCAAGAAGCCCCAACTAAGTAATGAGTGCTGTACATACTGATACATTTCATGTTCATACTTTTCAGTTGGCCAGCATTTCTAAAAATCCTTTTTTGTGTATTAGTCTAAAGTAATATTTAATTTTCTGAGATACTAAATTTAGTTTTTTTATTAGTTTTATTAATTATAAATCAGCAAATCAATAGAAATAAACACTGAAAATATCAGTCTGTGTGTAACGAATGTGTATAATAAGTGTTTCACTTATTGAATGAAATTACTGAAATAAATGAACTTTTTCATGATATTCTAATTTTATGACCAGCACCTGTATAACCCAAGAGTCTATATGATAAATAATGCACAAGATAATTACAACTTTAAGTGTAATTTTGCAGAGTACAATTAGTGATTGTAACCAGTGGCTAGAAATGGATTTGTACTGACGGGTGAGGAGAGGGTGAGGGAAAGATGGAAGGAGTATTTTGAGGAGCTGATGAATGAAGAGA
>JAOUQV010000043.1:15295090-15319102 GCA_028565295.1 Aspidoras spilotus
GCATTGCAATATTTTGAGCAAAACTGTGCTCTTACCCTGCTAATTAAACCTTCACAATCTGCTCTTACTGGTGCAATGTGCAATTAATGAAGATTGGCCACCAGGTTTGTCCAATTTATCCATGAAACCTCCCACACTAAAATGACAGGTGATTCAGTTTCATTGTCTAACCCCTGTATAGTCAGGTGCATATGTAAATACGTACATTAAAAAGTACTGAAAAGTTATTATAATATTTTATATGTTAAAATATGAATATTTTAATAGAAATATGTTAAGAAATATTTATTTATAAATATTTATTACTTGGCATGGCATCCCTTAAAATAGAGGACACAATGTCTTGCAGCATGGGACTAAATTTTCTAAATCTTGAAACGGGCAGTTAATCAGTCCAGTCGGTATTGGTAACCAGAACATACATACATATGTGTGTACACACACACACACACACATGTCCCATGTTTAGTCCCATGTTGCAAGACATTGTGTCCTCTATTTTAAGGGATGCTATGCCAAGTAATAAATATTCATAAATAAATATTTCTTAACATATTTCTATTAAAATATTCAGTCAGGTACTCCAACTGGAGTGTGTTTGTATTTATGGCTGGGCAGCATTATTGTGATCAAGCACTAATGCCAGGTTCAATGCAGTGGTCTTTCAGGAAGATTTAAATGTGCTTGGTATCTCCGTTAATACTGACATCATGTAAAGTATGTAGGGAACTCAGTCTGATGTAATGAAAAGTAATCATTTCTTGCCTCTAATATTTGTGTTTATTAAACGATTTTTGTGAGTGTTGAATATAGGACCCAGTTTTATTGAAGGTGTTGGCAGAAGAAAGAAATTTATTGACATTTAGTTTATTTTTTATATTCAATGGAATCACTAATGTTTCTTCCACACATTTGCGAAAACATCTGAGCTGAATTGCTTAAGTATGATGCACTTCATATATCTCCCGGAGTAATGGGAGAACATCGAATGTGTGATGTCACAGAGAGATCAAATGCAGAATTTACAACCTAAAGAACGCCCTTATTTTCTTGATACTTTCACTGAGACTTGTCTTAAATCCTCATACTATTTCCAAGAAAATTTTGTATAGATGATCGTCCTTTATCATTTCTCTAACTCCTCATCCTTTGACAAATGTTTTTTTGAGTTGACGGGTTCAGCAAAAGGATTCTTTTTTTATGTGTTACTAAACTGTCATAACACTGGTATAACAACTTCATAAGTAAAGTTAACTTCTACCTAAAGTGTTTCAAGTGCTATCGTAATTTCCTTATAGTTTCCTATCAAAAGTAGAGCTGGGTGTTTTCATTTACTGTTAACCAGTCACTTGTTTCAGTTGCAGATGAAATTAAGTACAACAATGACCTAATTACAGAGCCATAAGTGTTCTCTGGAGTGTTTGAAGTGCACCTTTGCTACGAAGGCCTGTCTCTGTGCATGATTGACGAGCTGAGTTACTTGATGGTTGCTGCACACTCGGTGTGATGGAATGTGTGCTGACCGCCAGCCCGTCTGTGTTTTGTTAGGCAGCATGTCACTAGGGATGTTGGAGAGGTGTGTGCTATGATGGCAGGGGGTTGAACGTTACGCAGATCTAGTGGCAAGCAATAGTAAGTGCTCAAACCCATCACATCACCTCTTCATTAACAGCAACAACAGCAGCAATGAGGTGTTTTCCTCTCCTTCTAATTGTCTCCAAATGTGAGCGAGTGAACACAAACGCTGACATTCACAATGCCCCGAGGTGTTATGTGCGTCAAAACATTGAGGATATTATTGGCAAGGAGCATTTATGAAAGACATTTTAGCCACGGTAGACAAATATTGTGGTGAACTATATGCACCATATTCAGAATGTCTAGAACTGGAAACTTAACCTAATAAAATCTAGGATGTTATGTAAACATTTGTGGGAATAAAACCCCTGACATGGATTTTGCTTTTGGCATGCTTTAATGCTAGAACAGAATTTTTTTTTAATAACTTAATCTCATTTTTTAGGCCAGCATTAGCGTTGTCATTTTCTATGCAATTCAGTTTTAAATATCAAAGCTTTGTATGAAGCTGTGTTTTTCTTTTTTAAGCGGTCAGTAATGGTCTATAGATGAAGCTCTAAAACCTCCGTTTACATGGCGTAAAGTGATTCATTTTTTTTTTTTACTAAGTGAATATTTAAAATTGTTCAGCTTGGCCTTGTGCATGTTGTACTGCATGTCAGTGGGCCTCTGTGGGCTGAGATCTCTGACTGTGTGATAAAACATGGCGTTCCCTGTGCAGCTCTTAATCGCCTGTGGTCTTAATGGCTGGTATCAGTCATGTCAGCCCTGGGCCTTTACACAGAGGAAGCAGATCCTAATTCTCCATAAGCTCCAGACGCACTCACGCTCATGTCAGTTAAAACCATTAGGCCAGCTCTCAGCAGTACGCAGGAGAAATAACCAAGAGAAAGAGCCATACATCACACTGGTCTTATTATATTAATTATATAATCCTTTATATAATCATTAGCTTTTACATGTAACTTAAGCACTTTAATTCACTCATCATTGTTAGTTTTTGGTTCATCACGTAAAAGAATAAATGCGGCTTTAATGGCGATCCGTTATTTTGTTCTGGAATTTTATTTCGGTTGGTGTTTTGGCTTTAAACTCTATTGGAGTCTTAGCGTTATCCTCTGTGTAGACTTCCACTTTCAGGAAATCTGACATTTTTAATTAAATTGTATCAGGAGACTCTCTGATATCACACTTTTGGGTTGCACTCAACATTTGCTGCTTTTACTGGAGGAAATTAGACCGCATGAGCAATGGGGAAAGATGATGGGGAGAAGAGGATATTGGCCAGAGCTACACCAGACTAGTACCTTAAATATATACTAATTAATTTATGAGGTGTCTGTAGGTGCTTAGCATTTTATGTGGATAATGTATTATTAGTTGGGTAACACCTCAGAATTTTCCATCAAATTCAAAGTCAGTTGGCATTTTATTTAATGGCAAAAATATTTTACAGTGAAGAAAACTTGTAATTTGTGTTTCTTTTTATTATTATTCTTTTTTTTAATTAGGACTTAATAATAGTACTTAATAAAATGACTTCATCTTTATTTAATTTATAATTATTAGTCTATTTCATGTCTATTGTAAGATGTAACAGAAGTGTGTGGATGGTATAGTAATAAAAGCCAGTGGTGTTAAACAGCTCGGGTTCTGCTTTAGGCCTCTAGCCCCATGGGCTTATTGAGCAGTGGTGCGTAGTGGTGCAGCTGTCCTAGTATGGTTATTTTTGGAGAGCAGTGCGGCCCTTTCTCCTGCAAGCTATGGTTTTTGAAGGGACTTCAGCACCATTAATCAGGTTGGGGACCCCACGGTGCGCTAGGGCCCATGGCTCTGGCTCTCCATACTGCATGTTTCTGTTCTTCTCTCTCTTCTCCCTGCACAGTGTGAAGCGCAGTGGAACCTCATCAATCTCACCTGTCCGAAATGTCAACCACAGATTTAATCAAACGTTCCGTCTCCCATTCCCCCTCCTCCACCCTATGAACACTGCCCTCGTTCCCCTAAAATACCTCTCTCTCACTTGCTTTTTCTTTCTTTCTCTCTCTCTCTCTCTATCGCTCAACCCACTTGTTTATCTGCTCCTTTCTCTACAGCTCCCCCATATCCCTTTTATTCTGCGTGCTCTGTTTTTATTTTAGGTCATTCACACTTTGCTTCAAGCTGAGTGTGTTTCAGTGCAGAGAAAACACACGGCACCCCACTGTATCACACATTTAAAAGCAACAGTAGGACCACTAAACTTTCTTTCATACTTAGTATTTCACTAAAGCAGAAAGATTTCATGGCAGGCTGGTCCAGCGGGGTCGGGTGAGGAGGTGAACGATAGAGGCTGCAGGATCGGCCATGTTTTTCAGCATGATGCTTGTTTTTAATAGGGTGCATGGGGATAGACTGACACTCACTAACAGTGAGCTCTGTGTTTTTCAGCTTGTTAGGGGCAGATGAATTGTAGAAGCAGTGTAAGTTGTGCCTTTCATTCCGTATATCATAACTATCTGCAATTTTTTTATAACAGTTTAAAATGTAATAATTGTTTAAAATAAATGATTTCTTATTTAAAGCTTTATAACATGCATACAATCAACTCTTATCACTTGTATTTTAACACTGTATAAATATAAAATTAATATAAATATCTAACTATCTATCTGCCTTTTTTTTCTTTCTTTTTCTTTCTTTTTTCCCTATTTTCTTCTTTCCCTATTTCTTTCTTTCTTTTTCTTTCTTTTTTCCCTATTTTCTTCTTTCCCTATTTCCTTCTTTCTCTCTTTTTATTTCTCTTTTTTTCTCTCTTTCTCTTTTTCTCTCTTTCTTTCTTTCTCTTTTTCTCTTTCTTTCTTTTTCTTTCTTTTTTCCCTATTTCTTTCTTTTTCTTTATTTCTTTCTTTTTTCTTTGTTCCCTATTTTCTTCTTTCCCTATTTCCTTCTTTCTCTCTTTTTAATTCTCTCTCTTTTTCTCTTTCTTTCTTTCTCTTTTTCTCTTTCTTTTTCTTTTTCTTTCTTTTTTCCCTATTTTCTTCTTTCCCTATTTCCTTCTTTCTCTCTTTTTATTTCTCTCTCTTTTTCTCTTTCTTTCTTTCTCTTTTTCTCTTTCTTTCTTTCTCTTTTTCTCTTTCTTTCTTTTTCTTACTTTCTCTTTTTCTTACTTTCTATTTTTGCCTTTCTACAAGCGTCAAAGTTGGGGGGAAAAAATCTCTAAATTTCTCATGTTACTGAGAAACCACAGGAATCGTCTATGCTCAGGTCTCTCGAAACGTACAGGAAATGATTTACGTCTTGTGTCTTGTATCATAAATGTCTTGTGACAATATCAACAATTACACAGGTTTTTAGATCACCTTATGTGTCGGATCCACCTCACAGATTTCTGTTCTATTGCAAGAGAAAACATAACACGGCCAAATTAAAGCATTAATATAAAACACATGCCTCGCCTTGCTACCAGAAATGCTGTCCGCATCTGTTGTAGAAAACTAATCAACCTTCTGACCAATCACATTTGAATAGAACTTTATTTGGAGATCATCTTCTAGTGAGCTAAGATTAGAGTTAAAGCAAACAGAATCATGTTTTGCCTTTGAACTTTCAATAAAATATAGCATCTATTATTTTTTCTAACTAGCAAATCCTGTCTGTAGAGCTGTTCATTTAGTAGAGCTGTTCTTGGATCTTATGCAGTTTGCATATGGTGGATCTGAAGCTGCTTTTCCGTCCCTATTGCTAGTGTTTCCACTGTTTGTGGAAATAAGCTATGTATTAGAGATGAAATACTACAGTGTCGTCTAGACGTCTCTTTTATTGGACGGGCAGAAGGAATAATTGACTGTAAACAAACTTGCTCTGAATTTCTCTGCATTAGGCAAGAATATATATACAGTTTCTATATATACAGGTCATATGAAAACATGGGTATTATGCCATGTACTGTACATAAATTAAATTCTGCTTAAACACCCATGATTTTGTATTGCTTGAACATTTGTTATTTCTCATAGTTGATCTTCTAATTATTAATTGTTCCAAGCATTCATGCAAAAAAATGTGCCCTAATGTCCAGATACGTTTCACTGTTTTTAGATATATGTGTTGTCCACTGTCATTTTAATAACTTTTTTTGAATAGAAATATCCTTTGACTTTGAATATAGCTGATTTAAACTCATTTTTGAGATACAATAATTAAATTGTGCACACCCAGACTCTTCACATCCAATGTGTGATGGCTCTCTTCATTCACGTTTTATCATTCTTTAAAATCACACAGTACAATCCTATGGGAGAAGCCAGAGTGTGAGATGTCGGAGAAATCAAAGGCAGAGAGCTCGGGAAAAACTAATTTTCTTTTGATTGTTTTTCCATGAAACTGTTTCACATAGAAACAGCAGTTAATTTTATTTTTGAGAAATATTTGTCTTATCTCGACCCTCAAGCAAGCTTGTCATTTGACACATTACCTTTTGACACATTATATGTTTGGGAACTCGTTTTGAAAGGTTTGCTGTGAGGTGTATTATAGATTCCGGTGTTTTTGGACTGTCATAACTCAACTCAAAAGCAATTTTTTATCAATTCACATAAAATGGTAAGCAATTGGTCCTCAGTCTCTTCAATTAAGCCTTCCAGGTTTCAAGCACCCATGTATTACTTTCAAACATTGACTTCCATTGATGTCACACACTTACACACAGTACAAGCTGATGCATTCACCACATGCTAGACGTTGGTTAAGAAAACTTTCATCACCTGCTCCAGTACAACAGCGTTGTGCCTGTCTGTGTAAAATACAAGGAGAGAACGCACAAACGTATAACTATAAACCTGAAATGTGTCATCAGGAACAGACCTTGGGAACGGAAGTGACCCCTTCAGTCATAACTAGCAGAATAATATTGTATAAAGGCAAATGAAAAGGAAAAGCAAATTAAACCTATAGATTCGATGTCCGTGTCGATAAATGAAGATAGGAAAAGATGCATTTGAGCTAATCATTGTACTCTTCCAGGCATATGTGATGACAAAACACTGAGATAGTGGTGTATATTTGTTTTTTATACAGTATTGTGTACAGATTTTCCTTTGTACAGAGTTCTCAAGTAACATTTATAGTTCATTAGGTGCCAGACTGCTAAAAAATTTGCTGTTGCCTGTTATTAGGGACATTCGGAAGAGCTTTAATGAGCTATGACACTCTGAGGTGAATGTTCAGGAACAGCATGTACTGCACCTGTCTGATGAAACCTGAGGACTCCGAAAGAGCACATTAGTGTTAATGAGCTTGCAAAAGAAAAAGGTGTGAAAAAAGGAAAGACCATATTTCAGAGGAATGCAAGTTTCCATCTGCGTCTGGTCCACTCTCAGTGTGAACACCTCTAAACATTTCCCCATCGGAGAAATAGCACCTGGCAAGTTCTCCTGAGTTTTGAGACACAGTGATATAAATAATGAGAGACGCAGGCTTGTTAGGCACATGTTTTAACCTCCCTGTAGCTTTGCCATTCAGCATTGCAGAGACTGTTGATGCATTTAACCTAATTGTTACCATTTATATAGCAGTGCAAAGGTTTAAGGAATTATTTTCCCCATGTCATTAAGTTTCCAACATGTCCACGTATAGGAAGATTTGAGGTCTGATAGTCTGATTAATCCTTCGGTAGTTGGGGTTAGCCTTGTTTCAGTTTATGCTTGATTGCCTCAAATGACATATTACCCGCTTGGAGAGAGTTATTACTGTCTATAGGGGGAAAAGGAAAGGTTTGTCAGAGTGAGGTGAGAACACATTATACAGACTTGGACTACATGCCCTGAAATTACCCTTGACACCTCAGAGAGGCCCTCTGCATCTAGGCCTACTTGTAATCACTGCTTATTTGGCTATAGCTTTAGTATGCTAAAGCTAGTGTTTCAAGAGCCATCTTGACCATAATCAGAGTGAAGCAGATTAATCAGTTAGCAAGAAATTATCCCTCAAACTAAGCTATGACTGGTATGGTATGTGAATTCTGGATACTGAAGAATGAAGAGGAAAGACATATTCAGGTTTTTGTGAGCAAGTGTTGAGGATCTCATGGATGATGATGATGACTACTGACCAATCTACAAGATGGCCAGGGCAGAAAAGAGTTACTGGACCACATCAAATACCACAAGTTTTATTAATATGGTCATGTGTGTTTTTTATTTATTTCGTTTTTTTACAATTAAAATGATAAAGAGCATAAAAGTGTATTCATCATTGCTGAGTTTATGTTCAGGGTTAGAGTTAGTGCTAGCATAAATAAGCTACATTTATAATGAAGTCTATGGATTGTCCTCACAATCATAGTAATACCAACATGTGCGTAAGTAATATTTTTGTTTTACCTGAAATACCTACTTAAATTGGCTCATATTTACCTTTTTACTCTGCTGTGTCCTTTCTCTCTCTCTCTCTCTGTCTCTCTGTCTCTATCACTTTCTGTGTGTCTCTCTCTCTGTCTGTCTGTAGCACCTCCCACAAGGGTGTGTGTTTTCAGGAATCCAGCCCACTGGGATTCCTCACCTGGGAAACTACTTCGGTGCTCTGGAGAACTGGGTGGCCATACAGAATGACTACAGCTCAGTGTTGTACAGCATTGTTGATCTGCACTCCATAACCCAACCTCAGAACCCAGAATTACTACACAACAACATACTGGACATGGCAGCCAGCCTGCTGGCTTGTGGCATTGACCCCACACGCTCCATCCTTTTCCAACAGTCTGTGGTTAGTCACACACATGCACATTTATGTACAACACAGCAGCTTGTTTTGGTACTATAATATTCAAATTTTTATTTATTAAGGTTTTTTATTCCATGTTAAGGACATCAACAGCACTAATGTCAGAGCACGAAAATGAAACCACCTTGACTCCATATTAAGATATGTTTGCTTGTTTATTGCTCTTTTACATTTAACTTGACAAGTAAATGATAAATGGCAAAGATGTTAGCAAAGAAATTGAGAGCCATTTATCATGCTCACTTCAGTGAGAATTCTTGCCATCACTAAATGTTTATTTAATTGAACTGATTGTTATCTTAACTGTGAGCTCAACAAATTCTCTAGTCAGTAATAAATGTTAAAAACCATTTCCATCAATTACTTACAAGAAAGCTGCACCAAGGAAGAGACGATAATAATAGACTGACCGTGTGCAGATGAGTTTGTAAAAACTCTCCATCTAATACTAGTTCAAGGAAGGTTAAATCGAGAAGACATTTTGATTGCGTAAGCAGGGTAAAGTTCTATCTGCGTGGTATTCGTGCACACACACACATACACATGGGAGTCTGTTTATATTCAAGTTTAACTTCATGCCACATATCTTGGCAGAGCCAAAGACCTCCATTGAACACACCAGCATGGGGCTGTTCCACATGTAAAAAATAAAAGTGCTGTCCAAAAACAACACTTTGACTTCAATGAAAAAAATGGTGATAATATGAAATAAGTTAGCTCTAAAGTGTGTGTGTGTGCGTGTGTTAAGGTTACTTGCAATTTTTACGGGAATAATATCCACACGCCAGCGAGTGAGATTTATGTGAATATTTCTGTCAGTTTAGAGTCTGGCCAGTAAATCTAAGTGCATATAAAATGCAAATTCTCATCTCAGTTGAATGTTGATATGGATGACGGATAATCAATATTTATACTTTGCACTCTGGAGCCCTGTTCACTCCTCCTTTCTTTCTTTCTTTCTTTCTTTCTTCAAGTTACATAACTCTGTTACAAAGCTGCAGGGCACAGAGTTAAGTGCAGAAAATAACATAACCATTTCATCCTCTGTTGTGTTTGTAAATGGAATTGATTCGTTTTCCTCTCTCACTCTCTTTCTGACATATATTATTTTGGATAAACACTTCACAGTGCTGTGTAAAATGTTCTTAATGTTTATTCCTGCCATAGTTGACATAAAGGTCTTTTAGAATCCTTCTGTAATGGATGGAGATGGCGGCCATGTCGCCAGCACCCATAAACTTTAATTCTCTGAAACAGAAGGATTTAGTGCCTCTTTTCTTCCTCTCTTATCTGGCATTTTTAGCAGGATGTACACCACCAAAGCCCTGCACATGGGTTCTCTTACAGGGCTTTTGCATGATACAAAGACCTCTTAAAGTATCTGTGTTCTTTAAGCCCCAGAGGATGGTTTGATTTAATGCCATTAGTGTTACTAGACCAGATGAATGAGGGTGTGTGTGTGGTAAAGTTTGATGTAAACATCATGGATGTAAGAGCATACTAGTTATTATATAGGCTTTGCTCGTGTGAAATTTAAACTAACATGTTCCATTTTGTGCAGGTTTCAGAGCATGCTGAGCTCTCCTGGATCCTGGGCTGCCTAACCAGCATGCCTCGCCTGCGCCACCTACCCCAATGGAAAGTAATGGTTGTATGTTGTCAGTGAAAAAGTACTTGAATATAAAATTCTCTATAATATGTTTTAGTCATTATATAAAAAGCTGGATGAGGATCCTGGTTCTAGGTCTGTATGACCTATCAGTATGTTTGGATTTTATCTCATAAGAATCTGCTTCACTGCCTCGCTGCACCTGGCAGGGATGGGAATATGTCTTAATTTCCTAAAGCACAGCTCGGTTTTATTGTATGTTGGTGTGTGTAGGAATGCTCAAGCAGCAGCGTCTCATTGCTGCAGGGAAAAGGCCTTGCTGTTTACTCAACAGCTGAGTGCACGTTAAACGTGGCGGAAAACTGCCTTTGAATGCAGCCTGCACGTGTTAACGTGTGAAAGCGAAGAAGATTGTTGTACAGATGAACATATAGATGTTTTATGTGTGTTGTGGCTGCCATTCCATTTTTATGATTATTAATACTTCTCTCTTTCTCTCTCTCACTCCTATTAGATGAAGAATAAGCAGAAGAATGAAGGAAGTGTGGGTCTATATACCTATCCAGTGTTGCAGGCTGCAGACATATTACTCTACAAGTAAGACCTGTCTGTGTTTCTACATGCTGCGTTAATAATATTAATGACTGAGTATGTTATTGTTTACTAATGTCACATGCAGATCCACATATGTGCCAGTAGGGGAGGATCAGGTCCAGCATTTAGAATTAGCCCAGGATCTAGCCCGTATCTTCAACAACAAATATGGAGAGCTTTTCCCTGAACCTCGTGCACTACTTAGTAAGTGGCTGATTTTTTTGTTTTTACTTTATCCACAGAAAACTATTTTTTCCCTTTTAAGAGTCAGGTTGGTTGTCCGGACCTACGTACCTGGACCTGGTACCTAAAACAGTAGAGATTTAAGACTAAATATGTAGTGACAAAACAGACGTGCAAATATTTAGTCATTACTAATAAAATGTGTACTTATTGTTTGGGCACTATTTGTTTGTTCTGTGTACGCATATGTACGCGCACAGTCAATCAGTCAGTCAGATGGCAATGTTAAACTAGCAGAAGGACAAGCACTTCTCTGAGCCCCTTTTATACTTTCCCATTATCTTCATCTTCTGAGCACAATATGAAACCAATCATGCGTGCCATGGCACTTTGATTAAAGGACTTTTTTCCTTCCTCTTCTTTCAGCATTACGGATGGATAATAGATTGGTTATTTCTGCACCTAATTTTGATTGGGTAATGATAGGAGCTTGGTCTGAAACAATGTCGTTCTTTTTGTTTCTTTAATACTTGGTATAAAAATATCTGGTTCCATTTTTCGTGCTAAACTGGACTAATATTTCAGTGCCAGTACCAAAGCAGTGCCTTCTAGGCATGCTATTTATTAGACACTATATCAAAGTATCAGCAATCATGATTCATCTGTGTCATGGCACCACTAGGGTAAGGAGGAGGGTAATTCAAAACAATTGTTTTATCCCACAGACCATAGATTTCAAAATGATCCCCCCCTTTGTAATATTGAACTCATAAGGTATTACTTATGCATTTCCTGTGAGGTTCACTTTGGAACAGTATGCTATGTGTTCAGTGCTTCTATTTTTTAATCTTTTGTTATCTCTTAGGTTCTACACGGAAAGTGAAGTCTTTAAAAGATCCCTCATCTAAGATGTCTAAGTCGGATCCACAGAAGTTAGCCACCATATTTCTTACTGACACTCCTGATGAAATAGTATTTAAAATACGCCGAGCTGTGACTGACTTTACATCTGAGGTCACCTTTGACCCTGTAAGCAGGCCAGGTGTAGCCAATTTGGTGTCCATTCACGCTGCCGTCTCAGGCCAGACTGTGGAAGACGTGGTCAGGTTAGCCAAAGGCTTGGACACTGGAAAGTACAAGACTGTGGTTGCAGAAGCAGTAGTACAAAGACTAGAGCCCATCAGGCAGGATATCCAGAGACTGAGGTCTGAAAAAAGCCATCTGGAGAGTGTGTTGGCCATGGGAGCGGAGAAAGCCCGGAGTCTGGCTTCCCCAGTGATGCAGGAAGTAAGGAAACGGGTGGGCTTCTCCTAATATTCATATACAGTTGGAGATACAGTACACTGCAAATGAAATTTTATAGGTGATTAAAGGTGATGTTTGAATGTTGTATTTTTTATGTCATGTTTTATCTTTTATTTATATTTTTTATTCCTGCCTATTTTCCTCCATATTCATAAATAAGATGTATTTGAAGCTTTCCATTTAAGGATGTGTTTAATATTATGTTTCATACAGACCAAAATGGAAATGTATACATTGCCTGTTGCTCTGTATGCACATACAGGTGCATTCCAGTAAATTAGAATATCATCAATACGTAAATTTATTTCAGTTATTCAATACAGAAAGTAAATCGCATATATACACAGTGATCTATTTCAAGTATTTTTCTGTTAATGTTGATTATTACAGCCATCAAAACCCAAATTCATTATCTCAAATTAGAATAAGTAACACAAAACAAATGCTTCCTAAGTGTTTAAAATGGTCCTTTAGGCTCTGTAGGCTACACAATCATGGGGAAGACACTGGCAGTCATTGACACGCTCCACAAGGAGGGTATGCCACAAAAGGTCATTGCTAAAGAAGCTGGCTGTATCCAAGCATATTAATTGAATGTTATGTGGAAGGAAAAAAAGTCTGGTAGTAAAAGGTGCACAAGCAACAGAGATAACCACAGAGTTGAAAGAATCATCAAGGAAGGGCTATTAATAAATTTGCTGAAGATTCCTAATAAAGGATTGCTGCTGGAATCACCCAAGCCGCTTGAGGTCTAGTGTGAAGTTTCCGCAATCAGTTATGGGTTGGGGAGCCATGTCATCTACTGGTGTCAGACAAGCTTTTTGGCGATGGAAATTTTATTGTCCAGCAGAACTTGGCACCTGTCCCCACTGCCAAAAGTAACAATACCTGGTTTAATAACCACAGTATGTGCTTGATTGGCCAGCAAACAAGCCTGACTTAATTGTCGAGAGAAAGATAAGAGGCCCCAGAGCAAACAATGCAGACGAACTTAAGACTGCTATTAAAGCAACCTGGGCTTTCATAACACCTCGGAAGTGGCACAGGCTGATCGTCTCCATGCCACATTGCATTTATGCAGCAATTTGTGCAAATGGAGCCCAGACCAAGTATTGAGTGCATTTACTGTACATACTTTTCAATAGGCCAAAATATCTGCATTCAATAAATTTTTCAGTTGGTTTTATATAATATTCGAATTTTCTTAGATAATGATTTTGGGTTTTCATTGGCTGTAAGCTGTAATCAGCAACAATAACAGAAATAAACACTAGAAATGAATCACTGTGTTTGTAATAAGTCTATATAATGTATGCATTTCACTGTTTGTATTGAATTACTGAAATAAATTCACTTTTTGTGATGCACCTGTATGTTTAAGGGCATTAAACCGACATTACACATATTGGTAAGGTTATTTTTTCCATTGCCACATCATCAGTCATTTTATACATGTTAAAGCAAATAGATATTAGTCTGGATTATTGTTGTAATTTTTCCGTAAATTTTTTTTCCCCTTAAGCATATCTTGACATATTATCATTATTTATTTTAGCCATATTTAACAGTCTTTGTGTACATTTCACTACTAGATGATTCCTAAAATGGTTTGACCATACTAATATAACAATAGATACGACAGTAAATCATGTCTGACCACATCATCTGGTTGCATATTAAATCAGCACTATATATAATTGTGCTGAAAGAACGTAAAAGAAGTTGATATTTAAAAGACATTCAAGTTAATGTTATTCTTAAGTGTGCCATGGTAAGAGAAATAGCAGCCATAAATATAAGCGTGTGTTTCGGCACAGCGGTGCAGGTGTCATGGGGAAACTTTGCTTGGAGATTAATTGCCCTCTACACTGCTGCCTGGTCCCAAATACTTCTGGCTGCAGAACCAAAGTCCAATGGTGGGGCCGGACCCGATCTAGCCCCGCCCATTTCTTTTCAATTTTCTACATTCGTGTGGGTCTTATTTAGGGTTTCAAACAAAGGCATCAGGTTTTCAATGAAGCGAGTTCATCCAAAAAAAACTATTTACTATAAGCATTTACATTCTAAGAATTACAAGGTAGGAGGTAGGAGGAGCTGGACCACATCCAGCCCTACCCCAGGACCATTGGTTCTGCAGCTACAACTTTCTGCCTGGCCAAGTCTAGAAAATCAGAGCGGTTTTACACTCGGAACGGACTAGCGCTCATATACACACGTACACGCTAACATTATTACAGTCTACCAAATCTAAGGAAGGGCTTACAGAAATAAACTTCTGTTCTATTGTGAAAATAACTTATTACACTAAAAGTTTCCGACTATATCAGTGCAATAAATCAGCCCATATGAGATATAGTTTAAGGTTATGAATTTATTCTACTTTTAATTTTTTACTCAGGGCCACATAGGGTTAAATATGAAGGGCTTGCTATAGTTTAGGTATATTGTACCACCTCTAGTGCGTTTACAGTTAGCAAACAGACAATATTTCCTTCAGTGAAGATTATTTTTTGCACTGGACATTTAGCATTCGATGGTTTCGTGCGTTTCCTTGAAACTGTTCTTTTTGGTCACCCGAAATAGTGTGCGTAAATTGTGTCCTGAATTTGCCATTTACACTACCTTGGGTTCAACATACGTGAGACTATTGGGTGAAAACAGTTGTGGCTAGTGTTCCATGCTAGCTGCCCACATAATGCTATCTTTAATTAAATGTGAGTTTATTATATGCATAATAGCCCTTCTATCAATATCTCTGCAGTATGTTCTGATTGTAAAATCTGCACTCAGCATTGCAAAACGCAAACATCTTAATTAAACTGCTTCTCTTCCTTTTTCCATTTCGGCTCATTTATCTTTATTTATTTCCTATTTCTTAGTGTTATTTTTTCCCCGGGAAAAAATGGGGTGTTGAGTATTCCTTATACCGTTAGTTTTTAACCTCCAGCTTCTTCGTTGGAGAATGCAAAGAAATACTTTTGCCCAAACGAACACCTTTGTGTATACAAATGTTCCTCTTAAAACACCATTTTAAGATGGAACAAATTTTTCAATATTTTAACTGGCGCAGTATTTGGTGCTGCAGCCTCACAGCAAGATGATCCGGGATAGAGTCCCGGATGGGGCAACTCTGGAAATTTCTGTGTGGAGTTTGGTTTTCTCCGGGTACTCCGGTTTCCTCCCGCATTCCAAAGACATGCATGATAATTTGTCCTATCCGAAGCCCGAAGGGGTGAGGGTTGCGCCAGGAAGGGCGCCAGATCGCAATGCGAGGGACTCTGGTGACAGGGAAAAACCGAAAGACGAAGAATAAGTAATTTGTGAAAATTATCGTCGAAAACATTTCGTTTCTACTTCTTCGTATTTGATTTAATATTATATATGAGTTTTGTCTTCACTTCTCTGTGAACATGGCGTGTTTTTAAATCAATGTTTTATTCACGTTTCTAATAAAATTATATTTTTCCAGTCAGCGATGCGCGCATTTTACCGCATCACATGTAGTTTCTAATATACATTTTGCTAAGAAATCAAACAACAGTTCATCTTATTCGACTATTCGGTTATTACGGAATGACTAAAGAAAATAATCTCTTTAAAGGGATCTTTAATGGCACTCTGATAAATTCACTGATTCTATATAAAACCATGAACATTTTAAAAAAATCCGCAGAATGCTTAAAGTGTTCTTAGGGGCACAGTAAATGATCAAATATGATGCGTTGTGGTCAGATATTGTAGTGTTGACGCACTTGGACACACTACCACAGTAAAAATACAAACTAATAAAAAGAATGATAATATGAGTAATACAGAAGTTTAAATCTTGTTTCATAAAATAATAATGATAATAATAATTATTATATTTATTAAATTTATAATAATTATTATTATTAATAGCAGTAGTAGTATAGGTTTTTATACTACGTAAAGGTGTCTATATAGAAAAGGTGTTACACTTCTGAAACTAATCTAGGTTGTTAATCCGTTATAACCCAAATGAGGATGGATTCCTTTTTCATTCTGGTTCCTCTTGAGGTTTCTTCCTATTATCAGAAACCTTACCACTGTCGCCATCCAGCTTGCTCACTGGGAAAAAAGTAACCTTATTTACATTTTATATTTCTGTAAAGCTGCTTTGTGACAATGTTCTATTGCTCTATACTGTTAATTAATTTGAATTGAATTAAATTGAAATAATTGATTAAAGTAATATAGCCCTTTTTATTTTGTAATTTATTGTACTATTTTTGCTAGAATGTAGCTACGGCTATTCGATTTAATCGATGGGATCAAATCGCCTATTTGTTCGGAAGTTATATTTCCTGTCTACAGACACTTTATAACGAAGAATATATTAAAATATAAAGTTTTTACAGAGATTCGTTAGTTTTTACAAAATATTAAAAACGGGCATTTAATTAATAACATATCATGAAAAGCATTTTTTTACCTACTGGTACATTTTAATTGGTCATATAACTAGAAGATTTATGAGTTTAGAGAATCGATTGATTTGACTTGTTTTAAAATAGGCATAAATCAATAACACGTGTTCATCCGTTTTCACAAATTGAAATTTAACTTCAGATTACTGGGTAAATATTCGAGCATTTTAATATCAATCTTTTACGTACTGTAAGAGTTATGAGGGAATTATTTGTTAATGTAGATCTGCACTGCATGGTAAATAAATCGCCGGGTATTTTACAAATTAAAGTTGTGCTAAGTTTGTGAACAAACTGATCCTTTATTAATAACCGTAAAAAATATTAGTCAACCTTTAGACGTTTAGAAATAAAAGGTCTATATTGATTCCTCGGATTATAGACTATAGCTAGATATGATGGTTTTCCCCTTAATAAGTATAGATTACACTATGAGAAATGTAGCCTGCTTATAGAGAACTAATGCATAAATATGAATGTGAAATGCTATTAGATAACTCGAATATAAAACAGATTTTGGTAGTATATTTAGCTGAATTTTAAGAGTATTTTAAATACTTTTTCACAATAGGCTGTCAGTATTAAACACACTGTTTCGAAGGGCGGTCCAGTTGAAATGTACTGCTCCTGGTCGTGTTTTTCCCCCTTCTTTCTGATTGGACAGCGAGTTTTGGCTCGTGGTGCTTCTGCGTAGGTGATTGGCTGAGCCGAGTTGGAAAAAAGTTCTCCAGAAGCGAGTATCAATCAGAAAGGGGAAAGAAAGTCGTAGGGTTGAAGAAGTAGTGGAGCAAACTTGTAGATATATACGAACAAAATACAACTCGGTGAGAGGTGATAACGCTCTGTAGGAATGGCCTCGCACGTGTCCAGGATCTTTAAAGTTGCGAATTAGATGTTCATTTGGATTATATTTGTGACAGGAAAAATTTTTGAACGTGTTCAGCCATTGTGCGTGTGTGCGCCTGCCCTGCGCTCTGTGTTTTCGGAAGGCGGTGTTATTCACTCGCGGCTGGATTTGGCGTGGGAGAGATGAGCGAGAGGAGGCGATCTGCAGCCGCGCTGAGCTCCAGAGCGCACGCCTTCTCCGTGGAGGCACTGATCGGCACCAGTAAAAAACGCAAGCTCCGCGGATGGGAAGAGAAAGCTCTCGAGCTCTCTATGGAAAACCTCACAAGCAACGGACAGCTGGGAGACGGAGAGGAGGCCAGTCAATGTCTTGATCTCGACCCGGGTTAGTGCACAATAATGTCTTCACCATGGCAGGCTGTGTGTTCCTTATTTTTGTTTAAAACTGGTGTTCATCGGCACTTTACACCACAAATACAATATGGAAATAGTGCTTATAAGTCAGCTACAATACGGATTGCGATAACATTCATATTAACATATTAACAGACATAAGTCTGTTTTGTTTTTTTCTGCATCCGTAAACGTGAAAACATGTAATTAATTCACAAGTCAAAAGAATACAGCGGAATATAAAATTTTTGAGTATAAATATAATATACAAAAAGCACTGGGAGTCGAAAAGTGTTTGTTAGGGAACACGTGTAGTTATTATATGCATATGTTAACGTCGTGTTTATATAGAGTATATATTTACAGCATTAAAACACAAGCTTCGGGTATTTAAAAGATTATATTAGATTATTTTGGAAAATGTATTTCAGGCTTTATTTAATACTATTGAGCCTTTTTTAAAACTAAATGATCGTCTCATTATTTTACTTTTTACGCCAATCGAAAGACTGTTCTTTATAATTTAGAAGACTAAAGCAGAAGTTCTTCATGTCCGCTCGACCTGCGCTGATCGACAGCCTCTTTTGTCAGTAGTAGTCCAATGTCTGCATCAGGGAGTGTGAGGGAATTTGACTTGAGGTGTGTTTCTGGGTCTGTCTGACTAACTGAACGTCTGTCAGCATCCAAACACCGCATCCAAACAAGACTTTTTGTCCATTAAAATGTCATATTACCTTGGATTAAATGCACAGTTTAAAACTACACCGATCCGGTGATTTTTATGCATTTAGTAAAATCATTTTGGTCCAGAGTGTTTTGTATAACATGACATAATTTATACTAAAATAACCTGTAATAATGTCAAACAAAATAAACTCAATGCCCAAAATACGTGCATTCCAGCTCATTCTGTCTGGATCCCAAATACATGTTTTGATAGACTGTGTGTATATATGTATATTATAACTATCATGCATATATTGTCTTATTTTGTGCCATTGTGTGTATTTATGTGGACAGATGTTTGGGATCATAGAAAAGAAAGCTCAAGAAAAAGCGGAAGAACTTCTTTTTGCAATAATATAGTTTGAAGTAAGAAATAAAGTATCTACATGATGAATTGTCACGTTTTTAAATCACGGGGAAGATATAACACTTCTTGTAATAATATATAATTTGGGGTAAGGTTGAGGCGTGTGTGCCTGGGCCTCTCTGGGCAAACAATCTTACAGCCAGCGCGCTGAAATCGTAGGGGGCTATAAGAAGAATTATTATTTTTTCTGAAAAATAAGCGTATTACATGTTCCACCTCAAACGAGACTCTGATTTAAAGCGTGTTTAAACTATATTTATCTGACTGCACAATTTATAATTCTGTTGTAGGGATGAAGTGTAGCATTTATAATGTTGTATTTAAATGTTTAGGGTTATATTGATTTTATTGTACTTGTTAATTTTGACCATACCATTTAATGATTACCCTCGTTTATCACAGTGTAAACTTGGATTTGATATTTGTAGCCTACCTTGTGTTATTCTCACTGCAGGTGAATTTCCCTGAACTTTTCCCAAAATTCGTTTGTTTAAATGTTTGCATAAAATGCTCAGAAGATTAATTTAATGAAATACACAGTGTATCCTCGTATGGGTTCTTTCTGTTTGTGGAAATCTCCCGCCGGCAGGTGCACGTGCCAAGAAGGTGTAGGCCAGAACAAAACACACAGTAGCTTCGTTTGTTTGAATTCTACATTTTGTTGGGGTTAGTTCAGAGCGCTTCAAAGGAGATATAGGGAAAGTATATCCAGCTGAAACAGGTGCTTATGTTCCTGCTGCACGGGCGACTCTAACAATTCATGGTTAGTTATACTATATCTGAAAGATCCCGAGTTGAAAGAGCTATAAATTAAATATATACATCATAGTTGCATATAGATTTCATAAAAACACTATTAAGTGCAAAGTATTTTAAAGAAAAACAGTCTAACTCAACATTATGCGATATGCAGGAAATACTTTTTGAACATGTCAATATATTAAACTAAAAATGAATTCTGTGTTGTGGAAACGAGATGCTGATGACGGAACAAGTGAAAATGTTCCATACTATTGGTTTGGCTGTCCATATAATGCTGCTTCTTCAATGCTCTGATCGTTAGATTAATTCCAACAAGGCAATAAAATCTATTTCTTTACGTCACGGTCTCGGGATTTTAGAAGTCTGTGTCCTGAACGTTCAGAGTTATAATTTCAGCGTTTCTGGATAATCTCATCTCTCTCTGCAGCTCTGTTCCTTTAGTGCTTGCAATGCGAGTGCAGCCAGAGCAGTCTAGTTAATAGGCTCTGTGTACGGCGTATTTTGTATTTAAAAAATTACCACAAACACATGCAACTAATAAAAATAATATTTTCAATATGACCTTGACGTCTTGACGCTCGGTTGCGATATAATTATTATTAGAACATCACATAAACAACTCTTGGTATTTATATTATTCGTCATACTTTTACGTCACTGATTAGTGCATTAATACCTTTTAAATAAAATGTCAGCATTTTTATCATAATAGTTCTAATTTTATTAGCCTACACATCCGTTTATCCATCCATTATGTTCCGCTTAATCCTCACGGGGTCGCAGGAAAGCTGCCACACGGCATATAATTCGTTTAGTTTCTATACTCGCATAATCCTAATCAGAGTCACGGGGAAACCGGTGCCCACCTAGCAATTCACAGGGAGACCTTAGACAGGACACCAGAAACACATACACAAAACCACTCACTCACACTAAGTGAATGAAGCACACTAGACCACGAGGATAACCTGCAAAGAAAGCACCCAAGACAGCCAGTCGGGAATTGAACTCAGGACCTTCTTGCTGCGAGGCCGCTACACCTACACACATGCTTATCTTTTTTATTTTCATTTGACATTTTTAACCTTCACCGTCTGATTACCGCTATATAGACTGTTTTCTAAGTACAGCCTACACACTTTGCACACCCACGAACACAGTCATTCAGACTGCTATGTCTGTTATATTACCTGTATATTGCACATTTTTGCACAGCCTCTTTTAAGGCTCAAAATTATCATTTAAATAAAAAAAAAGTCACAATGTCTTCACTGATTTTCTTTTCGTTATTTTTAAATCGTTCTTTTCATTTTGCTTTTCCTTAATTATTCTTATTGTATGCTGCTTATTTTTTATTCTACTTGGACAGTGTCACACTATTCTATTCTATTCTATTCTATTCTATTCTATTCTATTCTATTTATCGGAATATAGGAGGGATGTGAAAATTGATGTGAATCCATTTTAAACATTCACAATGTCACTAATATTTACATTATTCCACTTCGATTCATCCTGTGCTTGCATTATTTGAGTGGTTTTTTTTTAATCCTGATTCCTTGTTTGCATTATTCTTAGTGATAATAATTTTGTATTCCTGAAATTAGATTATAACGATAATTTTTTTTTATAGAATTACATTTAATTTGCATTGCTTATCTTTTCGGTCAGTGATGAGGCCTTTTCCTGAAATTTGTAGTTTGCCTTTGTTTGTGTTAAGTATGTTTGTTGTTGTTATCGTCGGCAGATTGCGACGCCAGTCCCGGCTCAGATGGTGAGGTGTTGGCAGAGAGATCGTCGTGTTCGCTCGGTAGCCCCGCAGATCTCAACCCCGCCGCTTCAATGGAGGAAATCCAGGTGGAGCTGCAGTGCGCGGATCTGTGGAAGCGCTTCCATGACATCGGCACCGAAATGATCATCACTAAAGCGGGAAGGTACAACTATACATTCAAACCCTCCAGCCCAGTTAATGCTTCAGCAACCTCGTTATTGTGTGTGTTACATAACATGAATATTAATGCAAGGAAACGAATTTAACGTTCCCCTTCTAACAATTCATGTGGGATGGCCATCTATAGTCTGTATTATCAAAGACACATTTATTCACCACAGAATGGTAGCATCATTCACTCAGACATACACAAGCCGTAATTTCGAACTCGATGCCGTGCCATTTTTCAGGATGCTAATGTGTTACACATGAGGGCCGAGGGCTCCGGACACGCGAGAGTCGCTTCCCCATCGTACTCCTGCAATTCCACACTCTGATAACCTGTGGAAAATATCTGATTTTAATTCATATCTGCTTTTAATTCATATCTCGCAAATATATTAGTATTTTTTTGCTTTTCGAGTCGTACATCCAGCCTAAATTGTGCACGTAACATCGCCTGGTTTGTTCCGGTGCTCTGCTATTTATTAAACGCGGTAGATTTAACGGATCCGACAACCGAAACGAAAACTTGCCTGATAAATTACACACAAAAATGACCAGCTTTTTGTGTTTTTTAAATTATATATAAATTATTAAAATCACTTACACGCGCGGAACAGCAGCACTGCGTGCATCTAAACTGCAGTCGAAATGAACGAACGAAATTATGTTTGGCTAAACTTTTTCAATTCTCCCATAAATATTTCTTAAATTCTGCTTTGGTTCATCAGCTCAACATTTACACTGTTGCCAAATTAAACTGATTTCACACCTAAACAATATAGACCTAACAAATTCTTAAAATTGTTCTCAATGACTTTAGTGTTTATGCTCATATAACTTTAACTGTATTTGATATACATTACTTTTAAATGACTATTGCATACTCGATAATGTATTGTAAGGTAAACTAGTTGCAGTTTATATATACAATAATATGTGTGTAGCAATAAAATATAAAAGCGTCCTAAAGCATTAATGCACACTTTTATTTGGTGCAGAATATGAGAGGCTATATAAGCCATGATATATTTGTTTTGCAAAAGTATAATCTATCTATGGCCATGAGTAGATTTACACTTTAAATCACAGGGAAAAAATGTGGAATATGGTTTATTTAAAAAAATAGGTATTCCAGGTAAGAACTGAGATCATAACAGACTATATAGGCTATTAAAATAAAGTGTACTTACAATTCTATTCTCTTTGTAACAATTATATTTGCTGTAAATTAACAAGCTAACAAGGTGTTAGCCTAAGTAATGCTTTAATTACTGTATCTTAGTAGATTTTAACGGTAGGTTTAAATCAGTTATATAAGGAAAGGAGTCTACAGGTTAAGAGCTTATATGGGAGAGAGTAGCACTATTTGTTTATTTGTAGGGAGCAACGTTCTTCATGCCCAGTTGATTTCTAATTTGTAGCCTAACATGCTTATATGCATTAAAGCATCCTGTTTCGCTCTAAAGCTAAATTTACCTAACTTTACACGAGTATCTCTCTCTGTCTCTCTGTCTCTCTCTCTCTCTCTCTCTCTCTCTCTGTCTCTCTGTCTTTGTGTGTGTGCACTGTAGGATGGAAAAAACGTAGCATTATATTTTTCTCATTATAACACAAAGATTTATGGCGTTTAAATGAAAAGGAAAGGCGCAGCTTTGAAGTGTGAATTAAGGGGTTGGTTGGATGGCGGTTCACTGCTCAACTGACTTTCCGTGTTTCGAGTTTTAACCCATATTTCTGACAACGACAGTCCAATGTGCCAATGCCTGCCAGTTTAAAAACAGTGTCAGAGCTGCACTGGTTATTACTTTAACTTGTTCAGCTGAATCATGAATCCCTTCTGCATCTGAATATTGTTTTTATGACGTAGCCGACATTACGCATGATGTTGTACTTTTTTTTATTTATTTTTTTAATTTTTATTAATACAACTATCACATTTGCATCTTTATGACAATTCAATGGACTTTCCTGATGCTTATTTTGTTGTGTTACAGGAGAATGTTTCCTGCCATGAGAGTTAAAATTGTGGGACTGGATCCACATCAGCAGTATTATATAGCCATGGACATAGTGCCTGTAGACAACAAGCGATACAGGTGTGTTTACTGTAAACAGGTGTGGATATTAACTGTGAACTTGAAAGTTAAACATTTACACTTACACATTTACACGTGGCTTAATTTACAGATAAGTTGTGCTATACAATTATTTTGTACTACTACTACTACTACTACTACTACTACTACCACCACCACCACCACTACTACTGCTACTACTACTACTACTACTACTACTACTACCACCACCACCACCACTACCACTACTACTGCTGCTACTACTACTTCCACTACTACTACCACCACTACTACTACTACTACTACTACTACTACTACTACTACTACTACTACTACTACTACTACTAATATTAATAATAATAGTAATACTATGCCATAGGGACACTTGTTTTGTAGTAGCTGTATAAACACAGATCATAGTTTAATGC